>MJUU01024116.1:20459-54245 GCA_002080025.1 Modiolus philippinarum
CCCACCCCCGAGAGATCGAGCAAGACCATTTAAAATTACTGACCTATTTTGAAGTATATTTCACAAAAGTACAAGAAGATAACAATTAAATTATGCGTTATTTATCGAAATTGAAGTAGCAATAATGTAAACAATTAATGTTTGTGAAACACTACATATGCCCCCAGATTCTGCAGTAAATTATATGAAAAAACCAAAATTCCCCCCTTTTTGACCTCTGTGACCTTGACCCTTGATAATATTTTTTTGCATATTTATGTTCCTCTTCACAAGACCTATACACTTGCCAAGTATTAAAAGTCTATCTTACACTCAAAAGTTGTTTATTATAATAAAAACACCAAATTCAACCCCTTTATTCTGCAACAGATGAAACCCCCTTGGGCATCTTGTTTATTAAAATGGTTTTAAATGTTAAGCTAAAAAGAAACCCACAGAAAAATACTGCATCAAGATCCGACAAAATATCTAAAAAATCCATTTATCCCACCTTTAGGTCTCTTGTTTCTCAAAAACAATAAATGCTACCTCAAATCAATCGCATACTACAGTTGCGCAATTTTATAAGCAATAACATAAAACATATTCGGTATCAATAGGATAAATAATAAGGATTCTACAGTCAAATATGTGAAACTAGAAGTGGGAGCAGTCGCAAACGACAGCTAATCCCCTCGCCCGCTGTCAAGAAATAATAACCCTAATATAATCTAAATATATATGAACGTCTGAGGTATATTCACTGAACATTGAGTAAATTGATGTGAAACATGTAGTATCTCAGGTATAAATATTTATGGAAACTTTAACCCAAGTCTGTCAAGTATAAAATGTAGGCCAAAGTGACCCGATTTTCATCTGAAGCTGCTTAAATCTCCAAGATGCATCCACTGACCGAAGATAATTGATGTTACTTATGTAGTATCTCAGACATAACCCTTACTGCAAACTTTAACCGGATCATTGAAGCATAAAATGTAGGTCAGAGTGATCCAATTATCATCTGAAGCAGAATCACTCTTCAAGACGCATCCACTGACCAAAGATGATTGATATGCCACATGTAAGTCCTCAGATATGAACCTTAACGCAAACTTTAACCGGGGTCATTGAAGCATAAAATGTAGATCAGAGTGACCAAATTATCATCTGACGCGGCATCACTCTGCAAGACGCATCCACTGACCAAAGATGATTGATGTGCCACATGTCGTTCCTCAGATATGAACCTTAACGCAAACTTTGACCGAGGTCATTGAAGCATAAAATGTAGGTCAGAGTGACCCAATTATCATCTGAAGCAGCATCACTCTCCCAGACGCATCCACTGACCAAAGATGATTGATGTGCCACATGTAGTTCCTCAGATATGAACCTTAACGCAAACTTTAACCTGAGGTGGGACGAACGGACGGACGGACGGACGGACAGACGGACGAACGGACAGACGGGCGAGATGCTATATCCCCTATCCAACTCCGTTTGGCGAGGGGATAAAAAGCCAATTTTGCCCCTTTTTAACTTCTGTGACCTTGACCTTTGTCCTGACCTAATTTTTTTGCATATTTATGTTTCTCTCGATTAAACCTATACACTTGCCAAGTATAAAAAGTCTACCTTACATAGTTCAAATGTTATAGCCAAGGTTAAAGTTTCAGACGCATAGACAAACAGACAGGAAGACAGGACAAAAACAATATGCCCCCGATTCTCGATCCGTGGGGCATAAAAAAGATCTTAAAAAGCATTAACATAGATTTCAAAGACAATATATCATGAAATTAGTAGAATTGGTTTTAATGAATTCATCGGCAAACGAATACCAAAGCATTTAGGTGGAAAAGGGAAATCTGTAATACAAAAATATTTAAATGTAAAACAAATGTAGATATCATGACTAAGATAAAATAAATAAACAACAATGCACAAGAAGTCACAAAACTAAAACACTGTCAAAATGTGTAGGTATCATCAGGTGCTTTGGAAACAAATGAAAAAAATTGCCGTTAGTTCATATAGCAGCTGTCCTCATTTTTGTAAAATCGTAGTTTAACCTCATATTAATGAAAAAAGTCTAATATTATATCCCTGCTTAAATGGAACAGTAAAAAGAAATCATGGTTTCCGTTCGTTCGTCCGTTCGTTCGTCCATTCGTTTGCTATTCCGTTCTCCATAGGGGTACACATTTTGTGGCGAAAACTCATCCTAAACCAAATGATGAAATTTAAGAAAACTTTCAAAGAATGTTTAATGCACATTGCCGTTTTGCACCAGATATTTTAAAATTTGATTTGACTTGAATTTTTTGTTGTTGATTTTTTACTTCTGGAATCAAATGGGGAACGGGGTTAAATATATTTTGTATAAGTGAGCTTTGTCACAGTTTTCAAGCTGTAATTGTATATATTATTTTTGTACCTTATTATTAGGTATACAAATGGAGCAGACATAATTGGCTACGGTGATTGTGATCAAAGTTCAAGGCCCGACTGTCCACAAAACAACAAAAGACTCCTGCATACAGGAACTTTCACAGCAGGAGAAAGCATAGATTTTTCCAATGCAACAACTTTATCAAATAAAGGATTTTCAATCAAGGCATCAACGGGAAATAGTAATTTATTTTATATTATTACATGAATAGATTTTCCCTGTCTTCTGATTGGCCGTCTAGTCACTTTCAGGTCATGTTAAGTCTTGATAGTATTTATATACGCTACATCTTTCCGTTCCTACAGTTACATTCTAAAAATAGATTAACAGTGATCATGCGGAAGGAACAGCGGTCAAGCTGAATGTGTTAGTGCATAGTTTTACCCTAAATATAGAACGTGGTAAAATAACACAAAAAATCATATTGTTCGTTTCATTGCATAACTCAGTCGAATGTAAGTGTCAATTTTTAATTATGCCATGCAGTGAATTCCATTTTTGTTTTTTATCTTTTGAGTTTTTTTTTGTTAATTTTGAGAATTTTACATATTTCAAGAAAAAATATTTTGGTTCTAAAGATATTTAGAGCACCTGTTGTAAAACAAGCTTATTTATGTAATAAATCAATTACCGACTTTGTAATAAGTCGCCATAGTGATTTATCAACCCTCAAAAAATATAAATTCACCTCGCCTACGGCTCGATTAATATTGAATTATCGGGTTGATACTAATATAACAAAGTCATAAATTGTATAATATCATACAGTAATTTAGATTTGTTTTATAATATTATTAGTACAGACCCTTTCCTCATAAGTACGAAGAGATATAATTTCCTGGCGAGAATTGAGTGGACACGTGGAATTTTCCGACGGAATATTTGACGTCAAGAACAATCACACACGGAGTGTGACGTCTAACTTTTAACTGGAGAATGGACGGATCCTTTGCCACCAAACAATAGCTCTGCAGTAATCGTCAAAAAGGTCTATTTCAATTGATACATTTCTCACCGTTTCACCGTGAATTCACCATTTTTCAATTTCTGATTATCAACAGAATCGATTGTTGGGGTATTTTGGCCAGAATAAACTTTATCAAAAGTAGAAACCTATCTTTCCTTGAAGTGTAATAGATTAACCGATTTTTCTCATGGGGAAGTTTTTTGGTAATTAGTACTTCTTTCTGACTATTTTGGATTATGGCTATCTATATAATTTGGTTTTAATGCTGCTGATGCAAGGCTACTCCTTGCATAACAAAATTTACTGCTAACTATCCAACATGTGTATTTTTGGTTTTTTTTTTGACAAAATTTACTACTTGACTTCTCATGCTTTTGCGTGCTTGATCGATTTATTTTAATTTTGGCTTGCTTTGTAAAATAGTAACCTTTGTTTAAGGTTGTTACATTTTTATTAATGATTACGTAACACAATATGTTTAATCTTATTATCCAATGATCAGACTAGCAAGGTAATGGGTGTAAAAAGTCAAATTAATAACGGAGATAAAATTTTGTTTTGTTCTGCAAGATTTAAAGAACAAAAAGCAAGGAGCAACACAATGAGACGATTACAACTTAAAAATTATTTATTGCAACAAATGTCATAGACACAAATTAATCTACAAAATGATAAAATTCATTTTATTAAAGTGTCACATACTGATTGACAAAATTTACAAATGTTTACATATATAACATATATTTACCCAGCCGTAGATTAACTTACGAGACACCGAAAAAAATAATAGCACGTATCATAATACTAATACAAATAAGATGATTACATAGGTACTCCAATGAAGAATTTTTTAAGCACATTTGGATGATTTATCAATTTTCAATGCACAAACACACAATGATGACATGGTGCATGAAGACGCACGTTAAGTGTTGTAATTAAATTACAACCTATACTGTTTAAATGCAAAGTTGCAAATAGATTCATGAATGCACGTAGGTGCACGGCAGTTTAAACTTTTACTTTTTTTTTTGCAGTTTTCTCGAATTTTGGTCGTAATTAATCGTAAATAGTGGTCAAAGCGTCGTAACTCCAAATATTTTTTGAACCAGCTTTTCCTTAGCTCTTATAGAACTGGTAAATGCGAAGAAAATAAAATACCGGAAGTGGACTAATTGTAATTTTTTAATGATGTTAATTTATCCTTAATCTTAATTTTTGGAGATTAAAAGTTTAATGTCTAGTTATTGAAGCAGATAGCTATCTTTTTGTACCGTTATATTCATTCAATTAGAACATTCAATTTTTTCGTTGGAGTACCTAGATGATTCTAGAATGGATAAAAATAATAATATCCATATTAAAAAATGACTATTAAATCAGTGAAAAAGAATGTTAAATCAAACATGTTACTTCAAGTTGTATAGGGCACTTCTCAGACAGCTTTAAACTTTTCACTGCTTTTACTTGATACATGTAAATGCCATCACTCTTAACAACAGTTTATTAGCATGAAAATCTATAATTATCTATTAAAAATAATTGCAATATAACTGCAATACATTATGTTAAAACTGATTATGAATATCAGTAACATAAAAAAAATTTTGGCATTGTTTGAAAATCATCATTGATCATTGTATTGTGAATCCAATAATCGAACCAAGAATGTGTCATCTTAATTTTCTTAGGCCTAGGGCAAGTAGTCACACCATTTAAATCGATGTAATAATTAGGTACTCCAACGAAAAAATTGAATGTTCGAATTGAATAAATATAACGGTGCAAAAAGATAGCTATCTGCTTCAATAATTTGACAATAAACTTTTAATCTCCAAAAAAATTAAGATTAAGGATAAATTAACATCATTAAAGTTTATAATTAGTCCACTTCCGGTAATTTATATTCGTCGCATTTACCAGTTCTATAAGAGCTAAGGAGAAATTGGTGCAACATGTCATTATTGTGTATTTGTGCATTGAAAATTGATAAATCATCAAAATGTGCTTAAAAATTCTTCGATGGAGTACCTATGAAATTATCAAATGCTTTAAGATTGTTTTGGTAAACAAGGAGACCCAATGTTGAAAGCATTAATCAAGTTCTTATTGAGAATAAATCCATTTCAATCCTCTCAAGTAGTTTGTTATCTTCTTAGTTTGCAAAAAAAAAATGGTAATCATTTTCTTTCATTCATGATGAAGTGATTGTACTTTGTTTGACTATCCTTAGAAATCGCATTTCATAGATTTCTATTACTTGGTTAATTGTCACAAAAATACTTGAATCATTGTTTTGTCGTTTGCATCGTCATACACTACAGTATTTGGAAACGTTGTGATATCAGACTCTACATCAGTGTACACGGTTTAACATTGTCAGGTTAAAAAATGTCTAAAAACTGTGTGTACTTAAAAATCAGAAAATCCAAATTAATCCTGTCTGAAATCTCCTGATTTTCGCCGAGGGTATTCACCAGCCCAATAGTCAGACTTGTCTGACATGAAAAAATTACCTTGCGTTTTAAAACATCTAATTCTAACCCCTAAAAACACTGAGGCTTCATTCCGTGTATTGTACTCGTTAGATGTTCTTGGTGCTGTACTGATTTGGCCGTCTATTTCCATATTTTTGTAATGAATATTTTAAGAAAGGATATGGAGTAAATGAACATGAGACCACAACACACATGTTAATAACTGCAATAACTTATGTACTGCTTACAAGACTATTTTCGGATTTTGGCTTTTCAATTTTTTGATTTTAATGCTGCTGATGAGAGGTTACTCCTTGAAACACGTGTACCACATGACGAAATGTACTGTTTATTATACAATTTGGGTATATTTGTATTTAGTAAGAATACAAACTTTTGGTATGTTGTATTCTAATATATTTTAGATACAGAATTGGCTTTAACCGCGATTCAAAATGAGACAGAAATCGAATTAGGTGCACGTGTTGGATACAGAGTTTTATACTTCCGTGTTACAGATGCTGATCTATATGAAAATATTACACTGGAACTTACTGGAAATCACGAACTATTCACAATGAGTGAAATACAAAATGATAAAGGTAAAATGTAATGATATATATTATCATACATTCAATATTAAAATTGTCAGATTCTATATATAAAGGTAGCACGTGCTTATTAAGACTGAAAGAGCTTCTAATGGGGGTGATTTGTGGGTCCAAACATGAACAATTTTTTATACAATTTTTTTGAGAAGTTTAATAATACGAACTTGTAGTACAAAAAAACTTGAAAATTCCACTCAAATGTGACTTAATAAGTTTCCAGATGAATACCAAAGCAACAAACAAATAGGAAAAAGAAGGGAAAGGGGGAATAAAAGCCATAATACATGGCAATGTAAGGGTCATAAACAGAGAAACGACATAATGATCTGCTGCAAATGTGGCATCCTCCATGGAATAAATGCTATTTTGTTATGTGCTTTAAAATAGTATTTTGTGTTCAAATAATTATTAGCTTCAATTAAATAAAATTCGAGTTTAACTATGAGATTTTTATTTCTGCGATCGTTTTTGGAGAATATAAACAAACCGTCATCATTTGAAAAGGCTTGTCCAGTCGGAAGAGTTTTCAACGGTTCATGCAAGTTAATGTCCTGTTACAGATTTGTTTATCTAGAAAACAACTACAGTGAACAAGAAATTAGTCATGTCCGCCGATTTTTTATGAATGATACAGAATACAGAACTTCATTTGTCACATACTACATGTTTACAAATATCCACACATGCGAAAACAATATATTTAAAACAGTCGATATTTCGAATACTTTTATCATCTTTCCATTTTATTGGTCGTCATTGATATGATTTATGTTTAAATACTTCTTTGAATTACTGGAAAAGTCACGTAAGCGCCTGTTTTAACGGTTGTTTTCTCCTTGTATCTGCCGCCAGAGTGAAAGGCAAAATTATCATTTTTTCCCATTTGTATCACTGTTTTTCATTTCTTCTCTTCCCATTTCTATCGCTGCTTTACATATTTAGCTCAACTGGCTATGCAAGGGTGAGCTTTTGCCATCATTTGGTGACCGTCATTCGTCCGCCCGATGTACATCGTGAAATCATTCAAGATCTTCTCCTCTAAAACCACTGTGCCAATGGCATTCAAACTTGGTCACAATAATCCTTGGGTACCTTTAAAGGTTGTGATTTTAATGTTCTTACCTCATCCAAGGTAACTGCCAGCGGTAAACCTAAATTTAAAATAAGGACCGTATTGGTAATCTTATCCTCTGAAACCACTGAGATAATTTGAACCAAACGTGGTCACAATAGTCCTTGGGTGCTCCCCTTCAAAGTTCGGTTTGTGTATTCGTACAAATGTACTTCACCCAAGATGGTCGCCAGTGGAGAACATAGTTTAACAGAGGGACCTTTTTGGGAAATGCATTCAAATATCTTCCTTTTTGAGACCATTGAGCCGCCAATTTGAATCAATCTTGGTTACAATGGTCTTTGGAAGGCCGCTCTAACAGTTTGAGGTTTTTATGCTCGTATCTCATTCAAAATGGCTGCCATTATTGAAAAGTTTAACATTGGAACCCATGTAAAATGCATTCAATGATCTTATTTGAAGCCAGTGAGCTAATTAGACCCAAAATCAGACACCTCAGTCCTTGGTGGTCCTTTCAAAGCTTGTGATTTTTATGTTTATGCCTCAATTAAGATAGCATAATTTAACATAGCGCCATATAAAACAACAAGATAAATTCTTGGTCATAATAGTCCTTGGATGGTCTCCATCAAAGATTGTGATTTTTATGTTCCTTCCTTCTCATCCAAGATGCCGCCAGCCGAGAACATAGTTTGCAAAGGACTATGCATTCAGAAGTTTTCTCGGAAACCATGGCAACAGTTGTTACATTAGTATACGGAAGACCTCTTTTAAAATAGCTGTGTTGATAATTTTCATACGTCTTCCAAGGTTAAAGCCAGTGGCAACATGACATTAGACTGATTGCATTTTCGATTATCAGATGGCCATAGTCAAGTTCAGCAATACAGGCTCCTCAGAGCCTCTTGTTATTTCTCCACATTTGTATCTCTGCTTTACATTTTTCATTTGTGCATTTAATATTTATTTTTTTCTTTTAAAAGTGGCTTAAACATTTTATTTTGTGGATCAAATGTTTCACATTTGATTCGTTACGCTATCTAGCGCAAATCATTCGGAATATCTCACTAGGCACAATTATCTGCGTGGCAAACATTAAAACATTTTTAAATAGATATCAGTGCATTGTGGAAAATGTTGAAATTTGGGTCAAAACTGTGATTCAACATTTTTTTTCACTTAGTTCTGGGATGAGCATTTCTTTTCTTTGTCCTCGACCTTTCAATGGCAATTGCTTTCGAGTTGCTGACGGATACAACCACAATGGAAGGCGAGGTTTGGAACGCTATAAACCGGTTAAGCCCACCATTTCTTTTGCCTCATCAAGTCAGAAAAATTGCGGATTAATTTTGCACCTTTTCTATCCTTGTCCCCTTTGGATTTCGGTCTTGATAATTCTGTTTGGTAATTTTGTTATTACATGTATCCTTATTTACATATAACCAATTGTTGTGTGCATTTATATATACATTTCAGTTACATTAAATCTGAAGTCAACATTACCGCCTGCTGGTGGAGGGCCATATGTTATTACTGTTACAGGTACGGATTCCTGTCAGCATACAGCTTCAGCTACTGTTACAGTTTCTACCTATAATGCTGTGAGTCTTACTATCAAGCACTATCATATATGAAGATGTATTTCATAGCAATCTGCTTTTAATATGTAGTATGTTTGATTAGTAACGTGAGAGCTAGTGCCCAATCGTCGGACCTTTTCATTAGGCATATTATTCCACTAGATATTTATAACTTAACTCTTAACTAATTACCATTGGTCAAGACTGCAACACCTGACTGTGAGCAAAACATCTTGTCTCCTGCCGAAAGTCGTATCCAAATATCACATTCCTCTCATTAAAAATTCTCTAGATTTAATAATAGTCATTTAAATATAAGTGAGTGAACTTCAGAATAGTAAAGAGGTGTTCCCAGTTGAGAAACAGCCAAGTCATACGGCAGTGAGCTGAAGTATTTTGTAAATGAAAAGGTCTCAAATGTATAATTGTTATTTGTGTTGTCATGTCAATTTTAAAAATCAATTGATCAAATTTATTTCAACAACGGTATAGTTATTTTGATTCCTTGTAACTCGATTAGATTTTCCCCGATGGGTGCAGCTTTCGAATATAGGGGTTCCGGTGGGGATCTCAGAAAAAGAGGATTCAAGGAGAAATCTTGACAGTTTTTGTCATTTTTGCCTGAATTCATCAAGATAATTAACAAAATTTCAGAAAAGATTCATGGGAGGCACTCCCCTCCCCTGGATCCCACCGACAATGATTTGTATATATTTAACATTGCAATGGAATAACATATTTATTTCCCATGCATGATGAAGAAATGAAGATTTAGTAGAGCGGCAGAGGCCAGAAATTTTAAAATTTAAATGACCCAAATATCCTATTCGATATCTATACATTTTTGGAAAGCTTAGGTTCTGTACATTTCAAAAATGTGTGTCGTAAAAATCAACTGAAGGAGGATAAATAAGGGGTCAAAGGTCAATCAGTAAAAAATGAAAAAAATGGACAATATTATTATTTTCAGCATTTCAAGGCATAATAAATTGATACAATAGAAATTTATTTTATTACTTAGCAAATTTAAATGTAAATAAACATGTCGTCAGAATTTGTGCCGTCACTTATAACATAAATTGACGATCATTTGATGTTATAATAAAGAGATATGTTTTAAGCTTAAAACATTTCAAGATTTTTTTCTGGTTGTGATACTAAAAATGGGTTAAATTTAATCTAAGCAATCGAAAACAATATTAAGTAAGTGCTAAATGTCGTAAATCAACCTGTGTTAGCATGTATAGCACGTAACCTGGCATGTTGTAAATCGAATGTATAGACAGCACGCAAAGTATATGAATTAAATTTTAAAAATCTAAATATTACTTTGTTTTATTTATTTGTTGCAACTTACTTGATTACTTTACCTTTATTTTATTTCTTATTTAAAAATAGTAAATGCAGAAACTCCCCCTTTTTCAAAAAATCTACAAAAGGATTGACTGGTTGATTTGCAACAAAAATCGACAGATATTTGCTGTGTGTACACAGATGGTGATTGCACTCACACCATATTTCGCTTAGTAAGGAAATATAAGAAAATATTTTATTTAGAGAAAATGCATGACTCACTTTGAACTTGTCTAATTTTCATGAAGGCCCTCTTATTAATAAAAACATTCCAAATATGGGATACAATCATACAATAACATATGCATTATTATATCATATACATTTTATTTCAAATAACGTGTTGTTCATATTCCTAACTGTTTAACGAAGTTGTAAATGGCTTTTGCCATGAAAAACAGTTGTATTTTACGGAAGAATTTGGATGTCGTCCCCTAGTGTGAGAAGTTTTATGCATTTTACACACGTTTTACTCGTAAAAAGAAGGAATTTCTTACTGATGAAAGTTATCCCTGATCTTTAATATTGTGTAGTATAAGTACCTGTTAGCATTCATCGTCACCATCAGTCAGCATAAGATGGTCATTATTATGTCTCCCCCCTCTTAAGGGGGAGACATTGTTTTTGTCTTTCCCGTCTGTCGTCCGTCCGTCAGTCCGTCCGTCACTAAGTTTGTGGACGCCAATTCTCCAACGTCTTTCATCGGATTTCAACCAAACTTCACAGGATTGTTGACCATCCTAGTTGTGCATATCGTCTCGCCGGATTGATCAGCTAGTTTTTGTTGGAGTTATGCCCCTTTTTGACTTAGAATTTTGCGAAAATAAGTTTGTGGACGCCAATTTTCCTACACCTTTCATCGGATTTCAACCAAACTTTACAGGATTGTTGACCATCATACGTAGTTGTGCATATCGTCTCGCAGGATTGAATGGCTAATTTTTGTTGGAGTTATGCCCCTTTTTGACTTGGAATTTTGTAAAATTGAGTTTGTGGACGCTAATTCTCCTACATCTTTCAAAGGATTTCATCTATACTTCACAGGATTGTTGACCATAATGCTTAGTTGTGCATATTGTCTATCTGGAATGATCGGCAACCCAGTGGCAACATAAAACTTACTTGTGTTTTATCACTCAAAGAACATTACATACAGGGGGGAAGACATTCGTTTTTGTATCAAAAACCAACTTCTAGTTATATGTTTTGTAAGTCCATGTATTAGTTTTATCAAAGGATTTTGTCATGCAGAAACATTGTCCTTAAGTTACAAATGGATGGGTTATATGTTCTTTAAATCATCTCTTTCATTTGATTGCACTGAAGGGATGGTAATTGTAGATATAACCACCAAGATTTTTTAGTATTTTGATCAAGCTGAAATCCGTCCAACATCTAGAACCTTTGTTCATTGCAAGCATGATTTTGCTGAAATGTTTTTAAAAATGAATGAAAGGACATAAAAGAAATCACAGTTTTCTGTTGCTTTTGCACATAATTTGTTTGTTTGTTTTTTGTTTTGGTCCTTTGGATTTCGACTCTTGACAATTCTTTTTAGCAATTCTGTTTTTACCCTCATTTGCCATTTTTCTTAAATTGTTTTGAATTTTTCGTCTGATGCAGATTTGCAAACCATAGTCATATGCAATAAAAGCAGGTTTATCTGAATTTGAATTTCTAATTAATATTCAACCAAAATCATTGTTGACTATCCTTTTCGTAGTTTAGAATGACGGGTCATTTATTTTTGCAAGCGATATTCTTGAATCATAGGCCATCTAAATCACCTTATAAGATGTAGCTATCTAATATTAATATTAAAACACTTAACAAACAAACCAAAAACCAAAAACATAAAAAAGGATAAATAAATAAGCAAGCGAAAAAACAAAAACAAAACAAAACGAAAAGAAAGCAATATCACCCCCAAATAACACTAGAAAGAATAGAAAAAAAACGAGGAAAAAAAACGCAAAACAACATAAAAAAAAATAAACAATCACAAATATTTGTCAACGCCCGATGTAAAAACGACCTTAGCTTCCTTACTGACATGTATCTGTTAGACTGCGCTTAATATATACTTATTTAGACTATTTAAACTTTTCAGTTTTACGAACTACTAACAATACTAACCACACACACCTTTCTCAATACAAATCAAACACACCCTAACATTAAATCGTAAATATATCCCCAAAAACACGCACGATTTGCCTTGAATACATTGTGCATCAATAAATTTAAACATTAAGCAGCAAAACTAACAAGAGGTATGTTTAGAAACTCAACTGAAACATTTGATCGCTTAATTTAATGATAGACTGATTGACGGACTAACTACAAAATATTTACGGATTGCATATTCTAATTTTAAACAATTTAAATGCATTTAAAACATAATTGGTTAGTGCTTTGACACAAAATTACCATCAAACTTGTTAAATAGGGCATACAGTTTAACTTAAAACAATAACCGCATATTGTAATTGTTTATTTTGTGTTACGCTGATTTTTTGGTTGATTTTAAGGGTATTTTCTAATCTTTTATAAAAAGAGAACACAAATTCGAAGAATGATCTATAACGTGAAAAATGTTTCAGCCATTATCTCTTTTTCATGTAATAATGCCATTTGTAGATAAGTTTTCGTTTATTAGGTAACAATCCCAAAAAGATGAGTCGGGGCGTCGACATTCCGTTTAGGGTCCTGTCATTCAATTGCAATTATCACATTGTTTCTACCACATTTCATTTTTATGACAGACATATTTGAAAAATATGATAATCAAGCTATCCAAAACGAATGAGAAATCGAATAGGGTATTTGGGTCATTTAAACTTTTTAAATAAGCGACTTTTGCTTAATTCGCCGCTCTACTAATTTGTTTACCTTCGGGGAATTATATTTCCCGAAGGCATGGAGACACATCTTCCAAATACATTGGAAATAATGTATATCATCTCTGTGCCGCCTTATCAAGCAGGGCTTCAATGTCATCATTGAAGTTTCTGTGATTTCATATTGTTTTTTTTCTAAATAAACAATGCAAGGGTATGTAGTAAATGCACATGAGACAAAGTCTATAAAATACATTGTAGAATCAAGGAAGAACGCTACGGGGATAAAAATTTCTTTTCATTTTCTACGACATTGCAATAAGGTAATTTAGAACCGAACCGTCAATCAAAAGAACGAACAATCCATGGACAATGTCAAAATCAGACACACCATGAAACAAGGACACCACTTGACTACGGGAAAAAAGAAAAACGAAGACACACAAAAAGATGAACAACACGGACCTAAGGTCTGTAAGTCTCGTTCAATTTTGGAACTTCCGGGTACAAAATTTGTACCATGAAGTTGTACTTTAAACCAAATTTTATGACGTTTCACTCATAGAATTGGAACGTCATAATCCTGTAACGTCATATTTTTGCGGGGAACGTTTTCAAATTGCAATTTTATCGGGATTTCTCGGTGTCACGTGACGAGATTTAAAGATCCTATAGCAATTGCTGTTGAGTTGCTAAGGGACACTGCCGCTATGAAAGGGGAAGTTTGGTTCGCCATAAAACCGGTTTAACTAACCATTTCCTTTGAAATTTCTGTACCAAGTCAGGGTCATTGCGGTTGATATTTTTTTCTGGTGGTTCTGCACTTACTGCCTTTTTGTCCGTTGCATTTTGGCTCTTGACAATCCTGTTCGGTAATTTTGTTATTTCCCCCCTAAGTTCTAAGTGGAAGCTCCAGTATCCTGCAATACAGATATTATTTTCTTCATTTGAGTCTTTCAAGAGTTAAGAGGAAAAAGAGAGGACGGAGTACCAAGCGCTGATGGTTTCATTCAATCGGTAGTTGTAAACCACATTTAACTTAAAGATACATAATTTTGTGTGTAGAACAAAATATTAGACTACGTATTCAATTATAAACTAGATTTTCAATTGCAAGCAATAGTGGATGTCACCCCAGACTACCAATCCGATGATTCCACCTTATTCGCAGCGTCAAAATCTACCTAGAAATCAATTTTCGTTGAAATCGGGCAACGGTGAAATTTTGACGTATTTTGGCGGCGATCTTGAAAATGGCGGCCATTTTGAAAATTTAAGACCCACAGCATACAACTTCAGATGGTGTTCTAACTTTGTGCCAAGTTTGAAATCAATTGGTACAGCCATTTCAAAATAATCGCTCGGACAAGAATTATTGGAAGAATAATAATAATAAGTATAATCAGAAGAAACGTAGAATAACAACATGTCACCCCGACTACGTCTGGGGTGACATAATAATCAGAAGAAACGTAAATAACAACATGTCACCCCGACAACGTCTGGGGTGACATACAGTACTGTGCAACGTAGCCCTCACCGTTTGATGAACGCGAAACGGATTGCTGACGGGACGTGAACGGATCGCTGACGGGAACGTGACGGGACGGGACGGGACGAATCGATTCACGTCCATAACAGTTCACGTCCAGGTACTCGTCATTTGACGAATACAATTCGTCAATTGACGAGAGAGGACTCGTCATTTAATGATATGCAAAATAATCACTAGATTAATAGATAATTGAAATTTTCCAATGAAACGAACGGTTTTATACAAAATTAACATTGACAGTGACTGGGAACAGTCCAATGCTTTAATTTGATATGAAAAAAAATATATAAATTGAAAATAAATGGCTAAATTTCCATTCATTTTGTTAAGAACTCCACCGAAATACAGAAAATGATAAAAAAATGTCAATCAATTTTAATCAAATAATTTTTTTAGTAATTGCAAATGAACCATTCAGTGCGGAACTTTCCCTTTACATATTATTTTGTTCAAAATTTCATGAAAATGAAAACATGTGATAAAAAAAATTACTTATTAATCTTCATTTTAGTCATTACATATACACCGGTCAGCGTGAAACTTCCTTTTCGACATTATTTTGTTAAAAATTCCACGAAAATGAACAAATGTTATAAACAAATTTCTTATTAATCTTCATTTTAGTCATTACATATAGACCGGTCAGTGCGAAACTTTCCTTTTACACATTATTTTGTTAAAAATTCCATGAAAATAAAAAAATGTGATAAAAATTACTTATGAATCTCCATTTTAGTCATTACACAAACACTGGTCAGTGCGAAACTTTCCTTTTACACATTATTTTGTTAAAAATTCCATGAAAATAAAAAAATGTGATAATAAATTACTTATAAATCTACATTTTAGTCATTACATATACACCGGTCATCGCAGAACTTTCCTTTTACACATTATTTTCTAAAAAATTCCATGAAAATGAAAAAAAAAGATAAAAAATTACTTATGATTCTTTATTTTTTCATTACAAATACACCGGTCAGTGCGAAACTTTCCTTTTACAAATTATTCTGTTAAAAATGTCATGAAAATAAAAATATGTGATAAAAAAATTACTTATGAATTTACATTTTAGTCATTACATATACATCGGTCAGTGCGAAACTTTCCTTTTACACATTATTTTGTTAAAAATTCCATGAAAATGAAAAAATGTGATAAAAAATTACTTATGAATCTCCATTTTAGTCATAACACATACACCGATCAGTGAGAAACTTTCCTTTTACACATTATTTTGTTAAAAATTCCATAAAAATCAAAAAAATGTGATAAAAAATTACTTATGAATCTCAATTTTAGTCATTACACATACACCGGTCAGTGCGAAACTTTCCTTTTACACATTATTTTGTTAAAAATGCCATGAAAATGAAAAAATGTGATGAAAAATTACTTATGATTCTTTATTTTAGTCATTGCAATACACTGGTCAGTGCAAAACTTTCCTTTTACACATTATTCTGTTAAAAATGCCATGAAAATGAAAAAAAATGTGATAAAAAATTACTTATAAATCTACGTTTTAGTCATTACATATACACCGGTCAGTGCAAAACTTTCCTTTTACACATTATTTTCTAAAAAATTCCATGAAAATGAAAAAAAGTGATAAAAAATTACTTATGATTCTTTTTTTTTGTCATTACAAATACACAGGTCAGTGCGAAATTTTCCTTTTACACATTATTCTGTTAAAAATGTCATGAAAATAAAAATATGTGATGAAAAAATTACTTATGATTCTTTATTTTAGTCATTACATATACACCGGTCAGTGCGAAACTGTCCCTTTACACATTATTTTGTTCAAAATTCCATGAAAATGAAAACAATAACATAAAAGATCACTCGTAAATGTTGATTTAGTCATGACATATATACACCGGTCAGTGCCAAACTTTCCTGTACACAGTATTTTGTTCTAAATTCCATGAAAATGAAAGATTTTAATATAAGATCAATTAGAAAATCTTTATTTTAGTCATAACAAATGCACTGGCCAGTGCAAAACTTTCATTTTACAAATTATTTTGTTCAAAATTCCATGAATATGAACAATTTTGGTAAAAAAGAGACACTTATAAACCTTCATTTGAGTCATTGCAAATCTACCAGTCAGTGCAAAACTTTTGTTATACACATTAGTTTGTTTAAAATTCCAATATGTCCAAAAATACATAATTAAAACTGACTTGTGAAACTTTTAGTCCTCACAAATGCACCGATCAGTGAGAAATTTTCCCTTTACACATTATTTTGTTTAAAACTCGATGGATATGGCAAATTTTGATGAATAACACCCGTCAATGCAGAAGTTCCTTTCGAACTTTATTGTATTAAAGACTACATGAAAATGAAAAAAAACATATCTTAAGCAATTATTTATTGATAGCAAAAAGATTGATCTGTTGCGATGATGTAGTAATCGTGTATGCACTGAGTGAAACGAATCTATATTTCGCAAAATCTTCAACCCGAGATATCACGTGATAAATGAACGTATCTGGACGTGAGTTGGACGAATAGGGTTCTCGTCATCCGTCACGTTTCGCGTCAAATGACGAGTTGGACGAATAACAAGTCGTCACGTTAATTAACTGATCGCTGACTGACCGCTGACAGCTCCCTGACGGACGGGTGACGGGTGACTGATTGTTTTTTTCTGTAAGGGCTACGCTGCACAGTACTTTAATTACAGACTACAGTGTTGTAGAGTTGCTGAAGATAATGTGTCGTTATTTGTTCAGACAGGGGCAATTTAGGCAGCACATGCTAAGGGGAAAAGGGGGGGGGGCGTACATATATTCTCGGAGACATCTTCTCTTCAGATATTTTGTGTATCAAAAACATTCCTAGTCATATTCTTTTGTCAGAAATATAGACTTATTCAAATATTGGACCATCACAAATTGACACCAAACATTCATGTCAAAAGACAGTTTGATTGACATGTATCTCTACTCTGACATATTTAAAAGAAACCAGTAGTGAAGACAATCAGTTTTTTACTTATCTTAATTGAACGTTGTATCAAATTTGTGTTTGGAACTGAGTGAGATAACCACATACCGATATATTATAGCATATTTGTTATTTATATAAACAATATATAATGCATCTGAAATAAACGACCTTTGATATATTTCTAAGACAAAATTCTTAGACAAAACACCGCTTGTTGTGTTTCATTTTAGCCACCTGTTATCAACAACCTGCCTTACATTTATGAGATTAGTGAAACCACAAAGACGTCGATTCATTTATACACCATTAATGTCACAGACGCTACAAATGACGAAATCTGTTGTACCATGCCTTATACAATTCCTATAAGTTATAACTTTGAATTTCGTGAGGAAAATGGGGGTAAGTATATTACTATATTTAGTTTTAACATCACACATGTATGTGTCTTTTAAACCTCACGATATCAATTACAAAATACCGAAGTTATTATGGATTTACTTATGTCTCATCAGTGCAGATAAAATCAAAACATTGAAAATCCAGAAATCGAAAGGTACAAAGGCTGATCGAGAACAAATAATCAAAAGGATCTAATGGCCCTGTCACACTTTAACGCACAGCGCCAACGTGTGCCGACGTGTTAGAAAATTTTCGTACACGCTGGTGTGCGTTGTATAAGCTAAAGGCACGTTCTTAACAAGTTACAAACATGTCGACGCACGTTGGCGTGCGTTGTTGAACATTTGGTGAGTCGGAAAATTTTGAACATGCTAAAAATTTCACGACGTTCGCCAACGTGAAAACTACAACACACTGTTGATAAGTTATGCACACGTTAGACGAACGCTAGAGGTACGTTTTGAACGTAATGTCTGAGATGTGTAATAGTTTCTCGAAAGGTGTTCTAAACGTGTAAAGAACGCAAACCGAGCATCCCTGTAAATAAGGATTAAGGTATTAGCCGATGTTTTATTGTTGAAATATTGGTTAAAGAGCAAGACAAATTCCAATGTAAATAGCTGCTTTATTTATAATCAGACCAACATATTTTTGTTCAAATAAATTTTGTAATTTTGGTTGGACCTTTCCCTCCTGTGAATTCGTTGCATTTTTCGGTAGCATTTCCATCTATTTCTATCTTTGCAAATGACATTCAGATGAAGAACTGATATGACAAAGATCGTCAAACGCTATACAGACGTTTTTTGAATGCTGGAAGACCGTTATGGATGCGTTCGGTATACGTCAAGTGGGCTAGTAAAACGCCTTTAAAACGTCGTCATTCGCTGTGACACGATATGTGAGCGTTGCAGACAAGTTATGAATAAGTTTTCTGTTCGTTTTAGGTCGTAAGCAGGACGTTATGAACGCGTCCAACAAGAAAATCTCTTCAATTTCTTCGGCATGTGGCAACGTTCTCACAAAAATTCGCGAATGTCGTCACACGTTGGCTAGGACGTTATAGTGTTACAGGGCCCTAATAGAAAGCCAAACTCGGGTCAGACCTTTGCATTAGGAAGACACTCCTAAGTTTTAACAAAATTTTCTAATTTATATATTGCAAGTTTCCGACACTGGACTACTGGGCTGGTGGACACCCTCGCAGACTAACAGTTCACCAGCAGTGGCATCGACTCAGTGGTGATACATAACAAAATACCGAAGTTATCACGAATTTCATTTCTGCATATGACCATTTTGACAACTTATGTCTCAACAGTGCAGATAAAATCAAAACATTGGAAATCCAAAAATCCAAAGGTGTAAAATAGCTGATGGAGAACAAATAATCAAAAGGATAAAATGATATAAATTATACTGAGTTTAAGGCAAAAAAAAGGGGTAGAAATATTCAAAACTTTATAGAATAAACAGGCCAAATATTAAAACCAAACATGACAAAAGATTGAGTTATACACTCCTTATTTTCTAATAACCAATTGAATCGCATTTTGAAAGTGGTGTAACGTTTCTGATGCACTCGTCATCTTATATCTTTGTTTAGTGTAAAATTTAGTACTAAATCAAGCAGAAGACGAAATGAAATCACATTAGTAATAGCCTTCTGATAGCAATTAATAGAAAATGTTATTTTTTTCCCCTAATATGAGCTTTCCAGTCAATCGGAAGTAAATAAATAGTTGTCTTTTTGACTTGCGATTATTCCTTTCCTATCCGGATGGAATAACCCGAATGCATGCATCGTCTAAAGGCAAAATCATAATGTTTTCTTGAGTATTTATATATACAGGAACGGTAATTATTTATCATGTTTATCAGACCATGAATGCAATCTTTTGAGTTGTATCTGAAACTTTATTCTCTTAATTACAGTGTACTCGATATGGACGGTAGCGGAACCTGCCTTTTCTTACAATGATATCGATTCTTACAGAATATTCATCTGTTGTCAAGATCCATATGGTACAACCACAATGTATTTGATGCTGAGAATTACAGAGAACAAAATCATTAAGCCATATGTTCCACCTGGTAAATACAACATAGAAAAAAATTAACTAGATTGGCAAAATATCAAGCAATGGCCGATGTCTCACCAGACAACAATTCGATGATTCAATCTTTTTCACAGCCTCAAAATCTACCTCAAAAACTTCCTAGAAATCAATTTTATTGAAATCGAACAAATTTGAAATTTTCATGTAAATTGGCGGCCACATATCTTCAGATTTTGATCTGAGTGCAAAGTTTGAGTCATATCAAGATTATCGCTCGGACAAAATTATTTGAAGAATTATATCAATGACTAAATTTGCAATTACAAGCAATAATCAATTTCTCTTTTGCATTCTTAACATTTCTTACATGAATCACTTCTTATTAATTTTTTGAATACGTTAGAGGAAAAAAATACTTTAAAAAATCAAACATGCTTATATGGACGGAATTTTAAGCGCTATATTGTCATCAAGATTGGAATTTTGTGATAAACGTTGTGTCAGATATAATCTGTCATCAGATAATCCAGTTTAATGAAAAGTACCTTGGTTGAGATCCAATTTTCCTCCCTCTTCTACCTAACTGTATGATGGTCTCACACTAAGATTCTTTACTTATAAGACAAATGCAACGAAAATATACATGTCCACAGAGTTTTGTGTAATGCAGTAGTGTCGTTCTTAGTGATGTGTTATATTTTTGATTTACCTACAAAACATTTGAGAGATAAAACATAAAGCAGAACTCGTTAAATTTTCAATATTTAATGGAATCGAGAGTTAAGTATATACTGTAAACCCTGAAATTTTCCCGAAAATAAAACTGCCGCCAAAATTGCCAAGTTCACAGTAGCATAAGTTAATACTTCAGTTTAAAAATTCAACATCCGTCCAACTTGTTCCTTCCGAATTGCTTTATAACTAAAGTGCTTGTTCCTTTTGTATTCTCTATATATTGCAAATGCATGTTGTTCCTCTCTCCTTTTTTTTTTGTTTTTTCTTTCTTTTGTTAATATTAATGCTATTTTTTCTTATTTATTTCTTAAATTCTATTGCATTCTAGCTAAGTGTGTTGTTTCTGAATTGAATTGTCGATGTTTTAATGTGCTTGTTTCTGAAGCAATATGTCTATGCTTAACTATACTCTAAATCTACTGTTTTAAATTCTTGTTTTAGTTTTGTTCGTTGTATTATATGTTCGGTTTAATGTGAATTCTTTTGTCAATATTTCACCGTTATTTGTGTTTGCTGTTTTACGATTTTTTTCTGGATGCTTAATGTACTGTGGTCTTTCTGAATTCTTCTTAAATTTGAAAAAATACTATTAAACTGTATATATTTGTTGTGTAACATAGATGAAATTTTATAACACGTTGGACACTCCTTGCTGGGTAACAGAGTAGTCAATTTCTACTTTTGCGTGCAGTTCCGTGTCTTAAAGTCAGTTTTAAATTTCTATTGTTGTGATGATTTGATGCTGCTATTTGGGTTATTCATTTAATTTGGATGATTCATTTTATTTGGGTGATTCAAGTTTATTTTTTAACTAAATATAAGAAAATGAAATGTGAAAGGTGTACATTATTGATTGTTCGATGTTGTAAAAGACGGGTATTCTCTATTGGATTCAAAGTATATGTTTTTCACAAAGCAAAAGAAGAGCGCCATACTAGAAAATATGTTTACATATTAAACACAATTATTTTGACGTAACAAGTGCAATTTTGTCCTGATTGCTGAACCTTTACGAGGGTTGTCCGTAAAATTCGTGGACAAGGATAAATAAAAATAAAAACAGCGTTTTATATATTTATGTTTTGCATATTCGTAGGCCTCAAGCCTATATGAATTTATATAAATAAAAGTTGATGCAATTTTGTATGTAAAATCACAAATCTTTCTTCGTTAAAAAGGCCCGGAATAGTGACCCTGAGCAACACGAATATAACATGTTGATCGCAGTGTCTTACATTTATAATTTTGTAGGTATTTTATAAATTCAGCGAATAGTGAAATGAAAAAGACATTGCAATGTTTATATTATGTTCAACATCAAATCTGTCTAATTTCAACGTCTAAATGTTTGAAATGACAAATTAACAGAGCTTTGAATATCCCAAGGCAAAATCAGAAATTCTAGAAAACCTGGTGTTTTCTTATAACGCGGAGCAATGAATTTGAGTATAATTTCGTTCAGACATCGGGAAACGCCCTCAAATACCAACATATTCCAGAACTGCTTAAAAAATGCATAGCAAAGTGTGTTTTGCATTAATTTTCAAGTGGTACAATTTTTTTGGACACAATAACAAGTTTAACGGATCGATGAAATGTGTAAAACTATCCATCTTTCATAAATCTCAAAACTGCTTCAGTTAAAGAGTGTTTTCCGATCATCAGCCGATGAAGATTGCAATTGGATAAAAATTGATAACTTTTCGCAGAAAAAAAAATTATATCTTCCGCGCAAGAAATTATATCAAATGCCCTAAATATTTTAAAGACAGGAAACTGCAACATTTCGATTTGTTGAAATGCGAGTTCTTCATAAAATGTTAACCTCAAAGATTAGGACCTCTGACAGCGTCAAAATTTTATATGTTTGTGCTCCGGGTGTAATTTATTAGTCTGTTTAGCTTCTACAGAAAAAACAATTACTACTGCTTTGATCGTCATGATATTTTGATTACTTATAAACTAAAACACATTGTCAATGAAAATATTAGTTTCATAAACACTCTCGTTATTTAGCATTTTTTATTTAGATTGTCCACGAACTTTACGGACAACCCTCGTAGAGAACATTTGTAATAATAGTTTATTACGCTAAATATTTTTGACAATAAAAACTCTTCGTATCATTTTTCATACAAAATATGAGGAGGGGGGGGCTGCGTGGCCGAGTGGTTAAGATAGTTCTACTACATATACAACCACTTTAGTCCATCACCACTGCTGTGTGAGTTTGCGCCCCGCTTTTTTAAGGGATAAGGTATGTCAGTTACCTGAAAAAGGTCGGCTTCCTACACAACTAAAACTGACCGTCATGAGATAGCTGAAAGTGAAGTTCATATCAATCAATCAATAAATGATACAAAATATGTTTCATCATCTCATTGGTTGTAGTAGATAGTTGTGAATTGAAAATCCTAAATAACTTCAAATGACTACTGTATGGTTGTTATATTTCTCGGGTTATTAGTTTTCGCGCTATTCCAATTTAAAACGACAACCGCGAAAATTTAATGACTTTAACTAATTATCCGCGAATATAAAACCCCGCAAATAAACCCAACATTGAAAACCGAGAAAATTTTGTACCGCGAATATAAATATAAGCTCTATAAATGAATTTTATTTTGATGAATGAAATTTAGTTGACACAGAATTGCCTTCCCAAAGGGTCAAAGAGAAACCACTTAAATACATTTTAAATTTTGAAGACAGTAGAGAACAAAAAACCAAAAGGATCTAAATAGAAAAGCCAAAAATCAGTCAAGGACAGAGCTATGCAATAAGGAGATACTCCTTAGTTTTTAACAAAATTTAGTAAAGTTTAGATATTGCAAGTAACAAAATAAATTCGGTTTTCGGGTCTGCACCGAAGAAGTACTAACTACTGGGTTGGTGAATGCCCTCGGGACCAGCAGAGGCATCTGCCTAGTGGAAATAAAGGAAAAAATGACGTAATGGCATAATGATGTTAAAAGATTAATTTGGTCTTGATTGGCGTGTCATGCTCTTTTGGTACAACATTTTGTAATATGAGTTTATGGTCTTAACCTCAATTAGTCCTCTTCTATGTTTAGCTTTTTCTTGTCATTTATAGATTGGTTTTACAGAGCAATAGCGATTTCCATGGTGCCAATATCATTAATGACAATTTTAGCATGGGCGACTCTTATCTTTATTATGTTTTTCCTGGACAAAGATGAAAAGCGAGAAGACTCAAAAGGCCATCAAGGAGGATCAGATATAGTTAGTGATAGTAACGCTGTAAACGATATCGTTTCGTCTTCAAGTAACAATCCTGACAATTTTGATGTGGACGAAACAATTGCCGTAAAATATCCTTATACGGATGATATAATAAACATACCAATTTGGAGGAAACGAAAAGACAAAAATCATGTTTCTATTGAAGATCACTCAATTACTTTTAGCGGAAATTTAGATGAAGGACAACCATTTAGCTATCCGAGTACTAACAGAACACAATCACCGAATATAAAGAGAGCACATTCACCGAGTACTGAGCGAACGCATTTACCGCGTACCAAGAGAACGCATTCACCGAGTACTAAGAGAATGAAACCAAAAACCGAATTCGGTGTTGAATTGAAGCTGTTTCATTTTGGTGGTAGACCTGTTCAGAATACACCTGAAGAGGTAAAAGCTGTTGAAATTCTACAGAAAAAGAATGAAATAAAAGAAAAATGGAGTCAAATGATTGAAAATGTTAAGAAAAAGAAGGGGAGAAAAATTGATTTTACACGAACAGCACCTGAACCCGTAGTATTTGGGCAACATAAGACACAAGATTCTTTCAGCGAGGAAAAATTAGATACATCCAAAAATATAACCGAAAAAGATGTTTCAAACGTTGATGACAGTACAAAAATCATTGTTCAGAATTGTGGAGATGACTCCAAAGATAGGACAGAAATAATTAAACTTGAGCAATCGAATGAAGAAATTAAAAGCGGGACAACTCTGAGTATTGAAAATGAAAACAATCATAATGACGTTTCGGATGCAAATATTGAAGCTAATCAAGATAATGAAACACTTGCTATCTTTGATGCAGTTGCTGAAGTTGGAACCGCAGCTGCTGGAACATATTTGATACAAAAATAATTTAAAGTGCAAGTTTTCTTTCTCTAATCTTAGAAAAAAGCTTTACAAACTCTGCCATGGTAAACAACTACATTTGATTAATTTGTAACTACAGTGAGCGTTTTTCTTTTGTTTCCCTAATATAAAAGGTAAATTCTTTTCTTCATATAAAGGAAATATATTTGAACAACTGCAGCAGAATACAAGGAACAAGGAATGTGGTCATTACGAGAATCAAAGTACAGAGACATAAAAAAACGAGAACACAGAAGAACAAAGACAAAATCAATAAATGAGACATCGAGAAGGTACAGAAATAAAAAAGAACACGGCATTTAGATATAAAGCACTTACAGTGTGAACTCCCATGAAAGCCGGAAGTGACAGCAGGCGCTTTGAAAGAGAAAGCATTAACCTGCTCCACTAGTGGCACTGATTGATAACTGATCAAGTCTATGATTACTGATTAAGTATTTATCATATATCCCTTTTTAAGGGTTTACAAAAAAAGAAACGATTTTAAACTTGGTAATGTCTTAACATAAATGAACCAGTAATTGGTTATTTAATCGTCGATGACAGTATTGTGTGCAGAGAGATGGCTTGAGTGAAGAAGATATTTCTTTCATTCAAATAATCATTTTAGTTTTATTTTAAGGAACTTTAGGAATTATTTCTTTTCTATGTTTTGATTTTGTGGTATACCAAATGTTGACAAAATGGCTATCTGCAGAGAAAAAGATTTATTGCAACTCGGCAATTTTTTTTTATTGCATTTTAACGGGTCTTGTAGTGCACTGTTAGTCTACGAGGGTATCACTATCACTATGGTCCGATATTTTGATTTTTGTTCTAGTTTTAGGCCCTTTTAGTTATTATTTCTGTTATTTCTTTATAATGTATAGGATTTTGATGTTCAAAATCTTTGGTTCTTATCTGGACTACAGAAAAATAAGTTGTTGGTATGGATGTCTGCAGAGACTAAATTTGCTACAGTTTCAGTCATTTGATATTTCATAAAAATAAGATTCAAGACGACCATTCTTTGTACGGAATTTACTTATCTCTAAGATTACTAGTATTGTTTATAAACACTATAAAGTTGAACTTTGCACTGTTTGAAACACATAAGGAATGAATGAAATGAAAGTAACAAGATATGTTTGGTTGTGAAGGGATTGTGAAAATAGCTTAGATTTAGTAAAATAATATTTCCATATGCTAATATTGACACCCTGAGGATATCCATTATTGCAAAAATGTATATTATGCAATTTCTACAAACGACCGTTTCGGTAGCTTATATGAGTTTTCTGATTAATAACCAGCATACGGTTGTCAACATTTCGATATAATAATTCGGTCCATTTTTTTTTAATCCGATTAATTCAGCAGGTACAAAGAAACATATCACGGACAGTCCAAGCAGCCTGTAGCTGACATACGTGATTTTTCCTGCTAAATGAAGCTAAGGGACTGACCATTTAACTTGAAGGGGGGGGGCTATGGTTTTTTTTTTCTAAAAAAATATTTTGGATCTGATTTTATGTGAAAAAAATATTTTGGCTGCCAAAATGATAAAAAAAAAATTTCTGAAGGAGGCTTTCAGCCCCAAAAAATAATGTTAATTTTGCAAAAATTTTGTTGATACACATGCAAAAAATAAATAATAATTTTTTTCGTGCAAAGTGCGAAAAAAAATTTCTGTCCAGAAAAAAAAACATAACCTCCCCCCTTCAGGTTAAATGGTCGGTCCCTAATGAAAGCTCTTTACAAGATTTTTAACTGTTCTTGTTCGTAGTTGATTTACAGATATATTTCCTAACTAGATAAATAACTAAATACCGAAGTTACTGTGAATTTGCTTTCTGCATATGCGCATTTCGACAACTTATGTCTCATCAGTGCAGATAAAATCTAAACGTTTGGAAAACCATAAACTCAAAGATATTTAAAAACTGATAGAGAACAAATAACCAAAGTGATCTAAATTTGAAGCCAAAATCAGCTAAGGACAGAGCTTTGCATGAGGGAGATACTCCTTAGTTTTCAATAAAATTTACAAAATTTTAGATATTGGAAGGTTTCAAAAATAATCGGCCTTCGGGTCAGCACCGAAGTACTGACTACTGGGCTGGTGAATACCCTCGGGGACTAACAGTCCACCAGCAGTGGCATCGACCCAGTGGTAACAAATAACTAAATACAGAAGTTACTGTGAATTTGCTTTCTGCATATGCGCATTTCGACAACTTATGTCTCATCAGTGCAGATAAAATCGAAACGTTTGGAAAACCATAAACTCAAAGATATTTAAAAACTGATAGAGAACAAATAACCGTAATACGTGTGGCCATGTTACAGTAAATCTAGTTTCTGCATACGGCCATTTCGACTCTTTATGTCTTATCAGTGTAGACAACATCAAATTAGATATTGCAAAACAACTGTATAAAATTCTCAAATTCACTATGATAAACAAGCGGTGTGATTGTCATGTAACGTTCCGTCCGGAGATACATCAGTTGTAAACTGTTAAATGCAGCATATTTCAACCAAATTCTACTGTGATGAAAATGTCTAGTGTTGATTATTTGTGCCATTGATTTTATTTTAATATGCGACAAATTTCTAAGTATATCTATTGAGTCCAGATTACATGGGCAAATGAAGGGAGGGTGGGGGTTCCTGGGGTTACGATTTGGTCAGGAAAGGCGTATTAGATTAGTTTAAATTTAGTTCAGTTTTCAAAAATGGCTAACACGAAAAATCCAGTCATTTTCCCATACATTACTCAGATACAGAGATAGGCTGAATTATTCGATATGAAAAATGGCTGTTTTATAATTTTATTTGGTACATACAGCACATTTTAATATATGGTCCTGTTCATAAGGTGGACACTTCAGAGAACCACATTTAGCAATTGCAGGATATATTAAGTAACCATTGTCGTTGCCTACTCCTGCCTCTAGTATATCAGGGTTTTCATCTACACAAAAATAGGAAGAAGCGGAATCATGCACAAAATACCCTGCAACTAATGTCCCTCCGTATTCTCGTCTCCATCCACTTTTACAAGTATTTTTCCCAGGAACCATCACCATTGAAGATACACGAGTTGCTCTGCATACGGCACAAGGAACATCTTTATCTGTTAACTTACTTCCAAAATTTCCTACTTCATATTCCATGCCGTATACCGTAGCATAATATCCGTTTCCTATTTTAGGCCCGATTTCTGGGTCGTGTGGAACACATACGGGCGTGGCTGATCTTCCTTTTTCACTGTAAAGACCTCCACCAGAGATACCTAAAACAAACTTTTATATTTGAATCACTGTAAATGTTGCTTTTTACCATATAGACTGTAAATCAGCACACACATACACACACACTTAATTATTTACCTCCATTAAGCCAAAATACATTTGTAAATGAATGCTTTCACAACACGAGTTATGTATTCCGGTATATGCATGAAATCATTATGCTAAACTCCTCATGGTGGAAGCTGTATACTGAGGGTACATGGTAATGGGTCTGGAGCTGGCGTGTCAGTAAACTGCTAGTAGTCTCTTGTGATTTCATGTTTATGTCCGTATATTTAGTTCTTTCAGTTTCATTTTTCACAAATGACTCAGTCCTGTTGCCAACTGAATTTTACTGTTGTTACGATTGTTTTTTGATTTATCACATTGGCTGTAGGGGGAAGGTTGGGCCAAATAAAACTAGTTTAACCCCGCCGCAGCAGGTTTGCGCCTGTCCTAAGTCAGGATATTTATCAAGCCTTTGTGTGGTGTGTCTTTTCTTTTTTCTAGTTCGTTTACTTTATGTCTAAAGGAGTCTAGGATGATGTTTATTTCGCTGAACTCTATTACACTTTATTCAGGGGTCGACTCCGACCTGCCGTTGCGTATGGGGTTTTCTCACCGTTCATTGATGATCTTATGGTGGCTTTGAGTTGTTATTACTCCCCCTTGGGTCGTTGTCTCTTTGACACATTCCCCGTTTCCCTTCTTTTTTTTTGTTTAAAACACTTTTAATATTTTTGTATGAAAGTAAAGTTCCTCCTACATACTATTAGCAAGTTTAGGTTTTAGTCATACTAAATCGTATAGAAATGGATCATTGTGTGTTCTTACTGATATTTAGTGATTGCAATACCAAGTTATGCACCGAACTCTTGTCGATCTCTTCAATACATAAGGGAACAGAATTCGAATATAACGGCAACTTATATTTATATATATATATAACTCTAAAGCTGGTCGTTTTTATATGCTCCCTAAAATTCATTAAGAGGGTAACCCCGGAAGACCTATTGTTTCGGCTAATGACCATCCAACAGAAAAGATCTCTGAATTTATTGACTATCACTTAAGACCTCACGTAAGAACACTCCCTTCGTTTATCAAAGATACGACCGACTATCTTAGGAAAATGGAAGCACTCAATCCTCTCCCAAACAATACAATTTTGGTATCGATGGATGTATCCTCTCTTTACACAAACATTCCTCAAGACGAAGGAATAGCCGCCTGCGAGGAGGCTTGGAACTCTAGAAAGGAGAAAAAACCATCCACAGAATGTCTTGTTAAACTTTTGACATTGATACTGAAAAACAACAATTTCATTTTTAATAATGAACACTTTCTTCAGATCAGTGGAATAAGTATGGCACAAAAATGGCCCCGTCCTATGCAAATATTTTTATGGGTAATTTGGAAAAACGACTTCTTTCTAGTGCTCCATATAAGCCATTCTCGTGGTTCCGTTTTATTGATGATATTGACATGAGATGGACTGAAAGTGAAGAACATCTACAAACTTTCATCCAATACTGCAATGATTTCCATCCGAGTATAAAGTTTACATACGAAATATCATCAGAAAAAAATGTCATTTTTAGACACTACAACCATTCTTAAAAACGGAGCTATGATAATGGACCTCCATACAAAGAAAACTGACAAACACTAATTTTTATCTCCTAAAAGTTGTCATCCAAAACATATCACTCGGGGAATTCCGTACAGTCAAGGGCTCCGAATCAAACGAATCTGTTCCACCGAAGCTAAATTCAACCAAAGAATAGGTGAATTGAAAAAGCACCTTAAAGCTCGGGGATATAACATTCACCTAATAAAAGAATCATTCGAAAAATTACGAAATGTAGACCGAACCAGCCTCCTACACTACAAAGAAAAGGATCAGTTATTGAGAACCCCGCTTGTTATTACCTATCACCCTGACCTAAGAACACTTAATGCTATTGTCAGAAAACATTGGACCCGAGTCGAAAATGACCCAAGCTTGCATAAAATATTCCCTTGTCCTCTGTTGTTTCATTCAAAAGACCTAGGAACTTGAAAGACATACTGGTGTCATCAACTTTGAATAAAGCACAAACGTTAGATCAAGGGTGCTTTATTCCCTGTGGAATGAAAAGATGTTTATGTTGCAAAGCTGCTGATATCAAAAACACTTTCAGGAGCTCTGTTACAAAACAAAGTTACAAAATATTTGCAAATTCTAACTGTAAATTAAAAAAATTAATTGATATTCTTACGTGCGGGGCACGTAAAATTCAATACGTGGGAGAAACAGAAGACAACTTTAACCTCAGATTCAACAACCACAGGTCGTTTTTCAGAAACAACAGGAATTGTCCACTCACACGACATCTGAGAAATACCGGACACTCTTTCGATGAGGAAACATTCCAAATCATCGAGTTGAATTCCAACTGGAACAAGAAAGAAAGGAGAAAAAAGGAGAAATTTTGGATGTTTCAATTGAGAACGCTTGAGCCTAATGGTCTTAATGAAAAGAATTTAAAAACTTATAAGTAAAACACAGAACGAGAAAAATATTTTGATAAGAAATAGATTCTGAAGATTTAATTTGATTGGTTGATACAAATTCAAATTAAAAATTTTTGTTGGTTCGTGTATTTGAGAAAAATTGTTACAGCGTCTGACTGATTGCACATCTTTCGTCAGTCGATATGTTTCTAAAGAAGGAACGCGGAGATCTGAAATATAACGCAATTTTGTAAATATCTTTACATCTTTAGTGTTGTTATAGTTACTTTATTTGTTATATATATATATATCTANGAAAGAAACGATACACGGTTAATTTTGTAAATATTTTTGTATTTCGTAATTAAACGTTTTTATTTTAATGTATACATGTATTCAACGCTAAAGCGCATTTGTTTTTTTTTTCATTTCTAAATCAATTCCGAAACGGATACGATGAAAATCCGGAATGCAAGTTTTTCATCAATTGATCGAGTTCGCCGTTAACTGATGGATGATTAACATTGTTTGATGTCAATAATTAGGGCACTTCATTAGGTTAACAATTTGCCATCTAAAAAAGTGAAAACAATGTTTCATTTTGATGCCCGATCAATCCAAAATCAACTCTAGCATTAACTTACTGCGGTCAGATCGTCGATCTTGGTTTTTTTCCCTCGCTTTTCATTGTTACGCCAAAAGAAGAAAAAACTAAAGACTATAGTTTAATTTTAAGCAAACGTGTTAATCAAATGATGAATCACGTTGCCATAGGTCCCGTGAGACGTCGCAACGTCAGGATCGCGTAACACGCGTTTTACGCTTCGTAGAATGGTAATTGAAAATCGAAAATGAGCCCGAGAAATTCATGGTCGACATAGCAACAGAGGTTTAGAGTCAGCCGGTTTTAAAATGTGATAGTTTTGTAAAAAGAAAGACATACTCACTATTTAGTCTGCGAACAGATTTTCCGGATGATGACCTTGACCGTAACCGTAGATGGTTCAGAAAATGTAAGAGACATTTTTGGGCATAATGTTCATTCCTAGGTGCAAAAAATATATATTGTCTACGTGTTATGTTTTTTCTGCTAGAACGTAAAATATCATCCTTGATAAAATATGTGTATCGTTTCTTTTGTTGAGTAGTATATATATATTTACACGGGTTATCCTGATATTTTTATTAGAAACCTGAAGTCTAAATTTCGAAAGAAAGAGCATATTTTTATATTGACTATACTTGCACAGGCACAGGGAGAGGGAAACACACTCATATACATTTGTAATAAGATGAAGAGTAGCTGACATACTATCGATTCATATACTAGTAGATTAGGAATTAACACAGAAAAATCACATGCCTAAAACGCATTGTGTCCAAAGCGATGGTGAAATCGCTATATATTCATGACATTTCCAATTTCACCTACACGTAAATTGAACATTAGAAAAAGGTAAATGTGCCCGTAAAGATCCCGTTTTTGTGACTTCTTGTTTTATTTAATTGACATTGTCATGTCCTAATGAAATAAATATAAAAATCTGTATTTTGCTAATAACTTTGTTAATTTCTTGTTGTATGTTTAATGGGGTCTTTAATTAGCGGAACTGCCATTTTTAGCTAATAACTTTGTTATTTCTTGTTGTATGTTGAATTAGCGGAACGGCCATTATTGTCTTAACCAAGGAGTGCTTCACTTAAAAAAATCTTTTTTTTCCCCTAGCAAAACCGAAATACTAGTAATTCTTTGGAGTTTAAATATATACTGATTTAACCAGGGGTTGGCGCTTTAATGCCAATATTGTACCCTCACTAACGTTCAGAGTAATTTATTAAGCATAAAGGCCTAACCTTTGGTAAAAATCAGTAGTTCTGATATTTTACCCCTCGCTCAAGTTCAGAGTAAAATATTTAGCATAAAGGCCGGTTCATCATTGGTAAAATCAATATATACAAAAAAAATGTATATATATTGAAGCTTCCATGAATGAATTCTTCAGCATTTAGACTGTAAAACAGGCGCTTAGGTTTTTAAATACATTTAAACTATGGAGGGGGATTTCCGCCACCAGAGAAATTCTATGTGGTAAATTTTATCGTCTCTTTTTATTGTTTTCACTTTCCTTATCCATAATTCTGCATTTTCTATATTTTATATTATAGATTCTAGGATATTAATTTATCATATTTTATATTCTTTCTTTAAACGTTCCTATATCATCCCAACTTCTGCAGTTTTTATATTTTATATTATTGTTTCTAAAACTCAATTTGTTATATTTTATGTTCTTTCTTTAAATGTTCCCATTTCTATGCGTTGTTCGTTAAATTCTAAATTCTTCTTTCACGACATTATATCTACCGTGTTAATTTCGAAAAATTTCATGTTTTATAATTTGAAAGAGAAATGTTCAAAGTAAGTATTCATTGTGCATCATTCTTTAACTTTTATATTTTATCTTTTAACTTTTGTCTTTGTATTTTTGTTTTTATGTGCTTAAAATAAACGTGGCGGAAAAAACGCGTATGATTGAATTATGACAACAGATGGCGCTAGTGTTTCTGTGACAGCTTTTCATCCACCAGCAGATTCGTCCACGAACGGGACGTTTTAGGGACATCATATATATTATTATGCATTTCAAAGACAATTTTTGGTACGATGCAAACAAAAAGACATTTTTAAGACGGTGAAATAAAATAAGTGAGGGTGAAGCGGGGGAAACTTAAAGGGGATCGTTCATGATTGGAAGCGATAATACTTTACTGAAAATACCGCTTAGCCCAAAATACGGGCGTGACGCGGGAAACACTGAAAAAAA
>MJUU01024116.1:55151-72580 GCA_002080025.1 Modiolus philippinarum
GGGCTCCAACACTAGGGTTCCGGGCTCCAACAAAAGGGCACTGGGCTCCAACACTATGTTTCAGGGCTCCAACAAAAGGGCACCAGGCCCCAACACTTTGTTTCAGAGCTCCAAACCAGGGCTCCGGGCTCCACTGAATACTATGGCTCCGGGTCCCACTCACTTTAACAAGGATTCTTAAAAAAAACCTGTTTCCCGATTCAGGGTGATTTTTTCAGTGTTTCCCGTGTCACACTCGTTGTTGGGGTTAAGCAGTATTCAGTGAAGACTATTACCGCTTCCAATTATGAACCCTCCAAGTTTTCCCGGCTTCATTCTCACTTAAATGGAAAGGCTTTTTTATTCCACCCACTTAGATGGAAAGGCTTTTTATCTCACCGTCTTAAAAATTGCAGTTTGTTGCATCATATTAAAAATTGTCTTTGAAATACGTAATAAAATATTTGATTACCCTATAACGTCCCGGTCGTGGACGAATCTGCTGGTGGATGAACAGCTGTCACAGAAACACTAGCGCCATCTGTTGTCATAATTCAATCATACGCGTTTTTTCCCGCCACGTTTATTTTAAGCACATAAAAACAAAAATACAAAGACAAAAAGTTAAATGATTAAATATAAAAGGTAAAGACTGATGCACAATGAATACTTACTTTGAACATTTATCTTTCAAATTATAAAACATGAAATTTTTCGAAATTAACACGGTAGATATAATGTCGTGAAAGAAGAATTTAGAACTTAACGAACAAAGCATAGAAATGGGAACATTTAAAGAAAGAACATAAAATATAACAAATTGAGTTTTAGAAACAATAATATAAAATATAAAAACTGCAGAAGTCGGGATGAAATAGGAACATTTAAAGAAAGAATATAAAATATGATAAATTAATATCCTAGAATCTATAATATAAAATATAGAAAATGCAGAACTCTGGATAAGGAAAATGAAAACAACAAAAAGAGAAGATAAAATTTACAGCATAGAATTTCTCTGGTGGCGGAAATACCCCTCCATATTAAACATGTTTAGCCCTAAACACGTTTAAGATTGTGTTTAATTCCTAAGCACTTAATGGCTGAAACATGTTTAGTGCTGAACATGTTTAGGATCTAAACATGCTTAGAGTGAAAATCATCTTGATTTAACACATTCTAAGCAAATTCTAAACGCCTAAACACTTTCTAAACGTGTTTAGAATTAAACGCGTTTAGACGTTTCAAATGAAGAGTTGTTGTAGAGGGCGCTGTAATCATTCTTTGTTGCGATTTGAAAAGTGAAACGTGGCGACAAGCAATGCAGAAGCCAGGTGATTGAAGGGGGATGTTGCTATATTACAAATTTATTTTGTTTCAAATAGCTACATACCGAAGTTACTGTGAATTTAATTTCTGCATATGCGCATTTCGACAACTTATGTCTCTTCAGTGCAGATAAAATCTAAACGTTTGGAAGACCATAAATTAAAGATGTGTAAACTGATAGAGAACAAATAACCAATATGATCTAAATGTAAAGCCAAAATCAGGTAAGGACAGAGCTTTGCATGAGGGAGATACTCCTTAGTTTTCAACAAAATTTACAAAAATTTAGATATTGTAAGTTTCCAAATAGCATCGGCTTTCGGGTTAGCACCGAAGTACTGACTACTGGGCTGGTGAATACCCTTGGGGACTAGCAGTCCACCAGCAGTGGCATCGACCCAGTGGTAACAAATAACTACATACCGAAGTTACTGTGAATTTAATTTCTGCATATGTATGTATGAATGTATGTATTTGACATTTTTTTTATGCTTATATAGAAGTTTGATGTCAATTGGTTAATTTCATACATCAATTCGTTTTATTCAGTGTAAACAATACACTTTGATTGCTTGTCATTCTGGTGTTGATACTTTTAGTCACAATTTCCAAGAAAGATTTGAAGGGAATTTTTCACCACGTTCACTATTATTGGAAGAGATTAAATTTCTATTTTCGCATTTACATTTGCATAGTGAAATGATTTTCGCTTTGTTTATTTTCTTTTTTATGTCTTTCGGGTAATGGAAGCTACAGTTGTGGATTTGACTTGAAGTACTTTCCAAACTAGAGGAAGAGCAAAGAGATAAATTTTGAAATATTAATTAAATATAAACAAAAACAAAAAAAAAAAAAAAAACCAAAATACTATTTATAAAAAGCCACATCCTATAAACAACCCACAGCTTTTTCTATTTTTTAGATTCTAAACACTTTCTAAATGTGTTTAGATTGTAAACGCGTTTACGCTTTTTGGCGTTAAAAAGAGGTACAAAATTGTGCTTAGCATTACGTTTAGGATCTAAACGCCAGTTTAATAGTAAATCTTTCATTTTTGTAGTTTTATACCGGTGTTACTTGTACATTATCATTTCATTCTGACTACGGGACAATGTTCTCTCATGTTCATAAGCAACGAACGGATATTGAGTAGATGCACATATATATATATTACAGCATCACTGGCGTCGTCATGATAATCGGAAAGAAGTAATTTTGTTAAGGATTGCAACATTTCTTTGGGTATTTTGCTATTAAATTAGACAGAGTATCTGTCGTACATAGAGAACAAAAAGGTATGTACAAGAAAGAAAAGGCCCAAATTTTCAGAGTTAACTCCTTTTTCGAGGGTGAAAAGAAAACAGGTACATCACCGTGGACCGAGACAGGTGTCACTAATGTCGTCTCTAACTATTTCTTTGATGTTCCAATTACAGGGTTTAGTTTGAGACAACATTAGTGACACGTGTCTTGGTCCACGATGATGTACCTGTTTTCTTTTCACCTTCTCAAAAGGATTTAAATCCGAAAATTTGGGCCTTTTCTTTCTTGTGCATACATTTTTAAGATTTTAATTTTATTTCATATATTTTTATTTCGTTGTTCTCCATGAACGACAGCTATATAAACGTTCTTACTCTGTCTAATTTTTATGACATTAAGCTGTCTCGTAACATATATTTTTGCTAGTATCTGCACTAAAGGGACATGCGTTGTCGACATAGCGATCTGTGGAAACTGAATTTACATTAACGTCTGTATTTAGTTAGGGGACCACCATTTGATTTTCGGGGATGTCTTTGGCGATTTTGTCTAGAAAATTATTTTTAGTCCATCTGAAATAAATTACTAGTATTTATTCAAATTAAATTATTCATTTGTATCACCCCAAAAAAATTCTACTAAAACCAAATTTAATTATTTCATGACAAGTAGGATTACAATATTTATTTTCACCGGCACAAAGATTAAATTATTTACAAAATAGCCCAAGCTCTCCCCGAAAACCTTATTCACATTTATGATATGATGATTGACGTTTCTGCAAAAATTGATATCGTTTTGACGACAGTATATAAAAATGTTAAATTTAATTGCCCTTCTGGGGACCTAATTTGGAAATAAAAAAATATTCATTCATATCATATCATCATATCATATCATATCATATCATATCAACCATTCATTCATTTATTCATTCATTCATATCATTAACCGAGCCGATAATTGTTGTTATAAAAAGTTTTCTCTCACATTTCTCTGCCGTTTCACTCGAGTCGTTAAGTTTATGCGTATAGAAGTTTGCTGTATGTGTTCGACATTTGGAGAGATGATCTTTAAATAATTTTTTACCTGTGTAAACTAACTCAGTATAGTTGTCTGGGCATTCTTTTCTTCCCCACCTTGTATAGACAACACCATTGGGAGCTAAAATTTAAAATGATGAAAATATAAATTTGGATCAAAACCACACAATGTTAAAACAAGTGTACCACAGAGCTGTATTCTCTCTTCAAAATTTACTTCCGAGATCGAACCTGGGACCTCCAGCTCTCCAGTCAGCCGCCTAAATGATTGAGCATAATGATCGATCATTCAGTTCAGTCGACTTACTGCTTACTACATTGTAGGTAGGCTGTCCTGTCCCAAAGCGAAGAGGGAAAATTAATATCACAGCTTCAAAAAAAGTAAGAATCAGATACTCTTAATCATGGCCCCTCCAAAGTAGCTGACGATGATCTCCGAGTGAATGGACTTGTAAAAAAAATATTTTGTATTTATGATGATAACAACAACTACAAGGGGGTTATTACGTGTATTAAGCCTGTTTCGATCAAACCAAATTACCACAATGTCCTAAAAAAAGGTTCACTCGACTTGCATCCATACGTTGTAAGCTGTGTCAGTTGGTACTCCGGCTTCTCCCACCACTGAAACTGACCACAATGATGTTGAAAATTTGTAAATTGTATAACCGGGGGAATATAGGCGTTCCGGTTATAAAATCAAGAAGGAATATATTTCCGTTCTATACTTTTATTTTGCAGCCCGGCGTAACCGAACTATAAACCTAAACTGACATAACAAATAAAATAACAACAATATATAAAAAAAAACAGAGATTAGTGTTGTCCGTAGAAATGTCACTATAGAGAAATAATTAAACACAAATTGCGGATTAGGATTTTTCCACTATTGTCCACAAAGCACACTGTCTAAATGGAGTAGGATTAAAGATTACTTAAAACCGCGATAAGAATTTGATGAAAGACAGTTAATTGAAACTTGACTTTAACAATTTAGATTTCTAAGAAATAATTAAAATAAAATAATGTCCAAAATATATGTTGATAACGAAATCCATTTAATATTTTAATAAAAGGTCCCAAGTTTCCGGTGATAATTGTATAAACAAAGAAACCACAAGGTACTAAAAAACATAATTATAATATAATACATATAATACATACATAACAGTTACCACGACATGTAAAATAATTTGATAGGAAAAAATCTTTGATTGATCATTTTATTAAATCATTCCTTTAGATTCAAAAACTGATCTGACCTGTTTTCCCCCTTTTATTGTTTATTCTCTGGCAAAATATGTTCAGAAGTGGAAACACGGGCTTTTATACAAATGTCCAATTTGACTTGATTTTTTTTTCAAATTTGATCTAATTTAAAGGTAGGACTAACAAAATAATTAAGAAAATTTAAGAGCCTTCCTGGAATGCCATCTTTGTATGTACACTTAGTTTTCTTGTCGAACAGAATGAAGTTAGAATGTGAAACGGACCTAATGACGACTTACTGATATGATGATAAATTGATAAGACCGATAAACAGAATAGAAATGTTCTAATATTTACCCTTTATGGTGATAAATGTTTTTCAAACATGTCTCAAAATAGTTAAGACGAATGCTTTATATCTAACATGTCTAAATACCTGTGTTTGTAAACTGTTGAATTACGGAAACTGTGACTGAATTATTGTCTGTAATTGCGCTACGGTTGCTTTAAGACTCTGTATATCCCTTTGCATCTGAAGGTTGTTTGAATAATCAGGATCGGTCAACAAGATACGCTTCGACTCTTCGGCTACAGCCAGATATGATCCAAGCAATAACAAAACTGACATTGTCGCCATGATTTTTTCAGGTTCCAACATAGGTACATGTATGACGGCATTATAATAGAAAATCATGATAAGAGAGTGACGTCGCATTGATTGTGCTCGATACCAATAGACTAAATATAAAATAGGAAAAAGTCTGACGCTTTGGTGGATTCACGGGGGAGGGAGGGGGAGCATCTGAAGATTGTTTGAATAATCAGGATCGGTCACCAAGATAAGCTTTGACTCGTCGGCTACAGCACGATGTGATCCAAGGAATAACAAAACTGACACTGTCGCCATCATCTTTTCAGGTTATACACATAGGTACATGTATGACGGCATAATAATAGAATATCATGATAAAAAAGTGACGTGACATAGATTGTGCTCACTACCAATAGACTAAATGCAATGACTTTATTGAAAACTATTTAACCCATTAGGGTTGTAGCAAATACATTCAAACAATGGTAACAAGTATGAATGAATAAAAAAAAAAGCAAGACAGTTTTATTTCGATACTAAAACAGTATGAGGGCCATCTTTCCTCAGTTCTAATATGACTGCTGTATATGAGATACCACTGTTTTATTATCATTGGGTGTTGACGGGCTAAGAATTAGAACAAGTTTGTCTAATTGGTTTAGTAAATTAAAATGTGGTATATTACACTGATAGTAATCTAAAAATTGTTTTCGACATGAACAATTAATTTTACAGTTGAAAAAGAAGTGAATCTCATCCTCTATGACGTTACAAGTTTTACAGAGTCTTTGACATCTTGGAATATCCCTTCTTCAATTAATAACATATGGTCAATAACTATGAATTTAGTTATAAGTTTTCGAATCTCTTTTTTTGGGTGTGAAAGGTAAAATACGGGCATGTTTTTCGTGATTATGAAAAATTTATAATGAATGTTTTTATTTTCTTCATTTAGATTACTTATTTTTTCATTAATTAATAAATGATAATAATTTGTGACAGAATTTTTTGTATGACATTTTAAATTTTGGTTTGTTTTTCCGTTTTACCTTCACTTGGATCTTTTATTCAAAGTTCATTTCTTTTGTAATGCTAGATGCATACGTGAGCCAAGAGTAAATACCATCAGAGTGTAAATCTTTTGCCAGCTGATAAGCCTCTTTGAAAAGAGGGTTCAGTTGGTCGTTGTAAAGTCTAGAGAGATAACTAAAGGTTTGAGTATTTATGAAACTTTCAATTGGCAATAAATCAAATTCCCCACGAACTATAATATTAGTGGAGCTCTTTTTGGTTCCAAGTATATTTTTAATAAAACTCAAACGGAGTTTTTTCATTGGTGTTTGATCTATAAATGACAAAACATCAATGGACCGGGCTTCACCAAAGTTTGAAATAATTTTCAGCTTATTTTAACGGGAAAATTACCAAACTCTGAGGTATACGTTTTTATAGCAAATAATACTTTTCTAGCCTTATTTGCAAGATCAACGGAACAATTTACTAAGCTTCCGTTATTGTTTGTTATACATCCTAAATATTTAAATTACTTCACTTCTTATTAACTTTGCCCTTTAAATTGTATTGCATTTAGGACTTACGATTAATTTTATTTCGGGGATTATTCTGAATAACCATAGTTTTTTTTTTCTTTATATTAACTGAAAGCTGCCATTTATCACAATAAGAAGATACATCGGCAAACGAATACCGAAGCAAGAACGAGGAAAGGGGAAATCATAAAATCCTAAATCCAAAATCACGGCAACTCACAGCAACACGAATTGAGACAGTATGACAGACAAAACAAATAAACAAAAAAGAACAAGAACGTCACAAATCTAAAGCACTAGCAGTGTTAAAGACCAAACAGCCTATTGTTTGTACGCACGTAACAGCGCATTTACATTGTTTCCTAACACGTCTGTGACGTCTTGTAGAAAATCCGCGAAACGGCGTTTTACTTCCGCGATATTTTAAAAAATAAGATAAGCTTACTGCTTGAAAGGGCGGTTTATGGAAAATCGCTAAAAAAAACTCCGATTGGAAAAGGGGAGAGTGCCGAACGGCAATTAGTACATCTTAAAATAAATATCAATTCAGGTATATAACAGACAAAGACACGGTTTCAAAAACGTTTTCGATAGAAGGAGAAAAACGGATAATTTTTTAACCTGCACTGCTGACACATTAACTTCGCAACGCATGCAGTGGTACATGTATTTCAGTCTGTTCTGATAATTTAACAAAGCACTAGATATATAGATAATTACAAAACTGTTTCAATAAATCTTGGTCAAAATCATAAAGCACTAGATATGTATATAAATAATTATAGAACCGTTTCAATAAATGTGACATCAACTTCAATATCAAATAAAACACATTGCCATAAAAGCAACAAAAGACAAAATTATATATACAATCAAGCACAGTAGTATTTTGTCATCTAAAAAATGCTTAAATATCTTAGATATATATTGTGATAAATGGAATCTAACAATTAATTTAGATAAAAGTAAAGTTATGGCAAACAAACGATAAAAAGGAGACTAAAATGCTTATAACTTTTTTTTGAGTTCGGTGACATATGATTTTTTTCATATCAATATAAAGAATACTGGTAGATTTAGATATGACCTGATTGTCGTTGAAAAATCAACGGTCAATTTTTTGTTATACGGATAACTTTATTCCGATCTTGCGAATAATTTTTGGCGGGAATCGGAAAATTGTTAGTTCTTAACAACCCACAGTCATACAAATAAAAGTTTTTCATTTTAGTTGGACACGTAATGATCTATATTTCTAACAGAAAAAAGAATTTTGATTCTAGGTTTCAAAATAAAGAAATAGCATTCATTTAAAGAAAGTGTGAACGCTAACAATAATTGTGGAAAGACTGCCAATTTTGAGTTACCATAGCGACAAAATTAAGTCGGTGACCCCCTATTTTTTTCGTCGAAAATAATCTTCCAAGTCACAAACTACTTTGTCACCAAATTTGAGAAAAAAATCAATGGTAGAACTGAATAGGCAGTTTGGTCTTTAAACCCTATAAAAACTGAGGTATCATCAGGTACTCCGGAAGGGTAAGCATGATCTGCTTCGCGCGTGGCACCCGTCACAGACGCTCAGAAAGATAGATTATTCAGACTATTCTGAAGACCAGGTTCAGTATCAGATAGAATTATAAGGTCGTCCGCAAAAAGCATGCTTCCCAATTTTGTATCAACAAGACTTACTGGTGAACATTGTTCATGAACAAAAATGTCACTAATATCATTTATTTAATTATTAATTAATGTAGGACTAATACTATCCCCTTGTCTTACACCCTTATCTGTTTTAAAATATCTTGAAACATATTTTTCATGTTTAAAAGAGCACCCAGTATTTTCAAACTGGCATTTTATTATATTAAATATCCGTTTTCCAATACCAGTATAGAAAACCATTTCGCCACAAAGTATCGAAGGCTTTTTGAAAATCTACGAAACATATATATAATATTTTTTTTTTATATTTTTATGAAGGTATTTATTGATAATAGATTTCAATATAAATATACTATTACTTCTGAACCCAAATTCTAAGATTACTTCTGAACCCAAATTGGGCATCATTATCTTTATCTACCATAAAGTTAACCATCCTTCTGTTTAATAAATCACTGAACAATTTTGAGATGCAACTCATTCTAGAAATTCCTCTTTAATTAATGAGCTCATGATCAGACTCATTCCCAGACTTATGAACTGGCACACTATATGATTTAACCACTTTTTTGGGTAGTGTCCCGTTTTAAGAATTATATTAAATAATTTAGTAAATGATTTGAGTGTCACATGAGTACTATATTTAATAATTTCATTTATTATGCTATCAGGCCCACTTGCTTTGTTGTTTTTAATACATTTTATTACTTGTTTACTTCATACATAGAAAAAGGTTTATCAGTTAATTCCATGTCATTCAATTTTACCACTAAATTTTTTAAGTTCTTTTTCCACTACACTCTGAAATTCTAAATTAACAGTTTTACAATTTCCTTGTTTTTGAAGATGTTCTTCTTATTGTTCATAATTTTTCAGTATTTCTTCCATTTTATCATTCTCTTGATATGGATTTTTTTTTCATTTCTTGTAGAATTTTCCACATATCTTGAGAATTATTTTCAGATGCATCATCTAGTTTTTTTAAATAAATATTTAAATCTTCTCCAAATTTATTCTTTTTGTGTTTAAATGTCTTTCGAAATGTTTTAAGTAAATAATTATATCTAGTTCTGTAAGTATTATCAAAGGGAAATTCTCTTAGCTTAGTTCCTGAATAATTAAAAAAAAAATATATATATATATAAAGCAGGAAAAAGTCTGACGCTTTGGCGGAATCACGGGTTGGGGGGATGGGAGTTGATCCGGGGTTGAAACCCCCTTTTTTGGACCATCATGCATTTTTTAAAAATAAATATCCCGATCTTTTCCAAAGAATCACCCTAATTTCTCTTTCACTTCTACTTGGAACCTCCCCCCCCCCCCCCCCTTTTTTCAAATTGCCTGCGATCACAAAAGACATAAAATAAATCAATATTTCCATAAATAGCATGAACCTGCATAAATGTTTTGTCTCACAAGGCTTTTATATGTTATGGTCTTGTGTTCATTTACTCCACATCCTTTCATAAAATATTTATCATAAGTTCAGATAAAATATCGAACTTTAACCTGTATTTCATGGTTATTATTTATGTTCATATAATCACCCCAAAACCATGGAATTTACAGATTTTGCATAATTCAAGGGCAATAATTGTATTATCTGAAAAACCAATCACTGTGAGATACGGTTTTCTTAGGTAAGAATATAAACCACAATATGTGCAAAATCAAAAATAAAACATCATGTCATAACACTAAAAAGGAAAAAAAAGTGGCAAAACATTTCGACCTGTGAGCAAGGCAAGATTTATGTACAGCGAACCTAGAAATATGGTAGCATGTAAGTGCTAAGTTAGCTGGATAATTATCTTGTTAAATCGACATAATATTAAAAATGACAGAAAAATTATCATATGAAAAAGAAAAAATGGGGGTAAATGTCAAGTAGACAACATCCCAGGTTAAAACGACCAAAAACATAGTGAGGAACCTCACACCATATAGCAAACCTTAATTGGCCGCAAAAAAGGTAAAAAAGTGAATAAATCAATGGAAACAAATCACATCCAATAACCCGAATATCAAAAAACTAAAATTTCATAGGAAGACAATAACAAGCCAATGACCAAAATATTCCTAACTTGGGACAGGCGCAAAAATTGCGGTGGGGTTAGTTTTCTTGGATCAAAACATGTCATCTTGACAAGTTAGATAGCACTTACATGCTTCCATAACCCCCTCACCTGCATACGTCTACTTTATGTACACGTGTATCAACTGATTTCGTAATCAAATTCTTTTTCATACAGGTACCTACAATCACTTTTAGTTTTTGTAAGAAGATGTTCAAGATCTGTATAATATATCTGAGATTTTATAGGTCCGCTACACATCAATCTTGCCTGTGTTTGAGTCATCATATTTTTAGCTCACCTGGCCAAAGGCCATGTGAGCTTTTGCCATCACTCGGCGTGCGTCGTCCGTCCGTCCGTCCTTTAACTTTTATTCAAAGATCTCCTCTGAAACTACTGGGCCAATACTAACCAACTTGGTCTGAATCCTCACCAGGATATGCTCTTTCAAGTTTGTGATCTTTATGTCCGTAGACCAAACAACATGGCTGCTGTTACTAAAAATAGAACATAGGGGTAAATTGCTGTTTTTTTGCAAATTACTCGAAAACCATTACAGATATCAAAATTTTGACAGAAGTAAAAATGATCAACATGATGAGATCTACCTGCTCTGCAATTTTGGAGAATATCCGTTTACCCGCTTTGAAGTTATGGCCCATTTTCCGTAAAATTTTCAGTTTTTCGTTACTTCTGGTCATATATATTGAAATTGATTGAAGATAGAAGTACAGTTTGTATAACAAAAATGGTCAGCATAATAAGATCTACATGTCCTGCAATTTTGAAGAAAATCTGACAACCCACATAGGAGTTATTTAGGTATATCAGTAAAGAATCGGGTTAGATAACTCTCAGGACAAAAAGTTGTGACTTTTTGTTTTAATTGGTATTTTCTTGTGAAATATTATCACCAAATGGCTGAAATGGATAAAATATTAAATTTGAGAGCGTAACCATTGTTTCTGCATTATATTTTTCAATTTATATTTGGATTTAAAAAATGCCATATTTTTAAAGATTTCATACGAGGGTAATTTTCAACAAAATTGCATTTTCAGTAGGTTTAGTTAGGAACCCACTGAGACCCATCTAACAAATGAAAGATTAATTATTAAAATATTTGTAGTGCAAGTTTCATAACGATCGGACCTTTGGAATTTTTAGGATTTACTGTTGAAAATGATAAATTTGATAATTTTTGCGTGTGGTCTGTCATTTTTGACTAGAGTTATGTTCCTTTGGCCACAAAATTTAAGATTTTCAATTCGAATTGTGATGCCATCTAGTGTTAATTGGTATGTCTAAGTTATTGCCGGCTTTTCTTTGAATTTTTACAATTTTTGAACGTTTTTACTTTTATTTCAAAAACTGTTTAAGATAAAGGTTAAATGTGAATTGCAAAAGTGTTGAGGTTTTCCAGAACTACAATTTCTACATATGTTCAGCAGGTTCGCATCTCATCCAAGATGGCCGCCAGCGGGGAAGATACATGTAGTTTAACATAGGACCCTATGGGAAATGCATTCAAAGAGCTTCTCCTCTGAAACCACTGAGCCAATGGGGACCAAATTTTGTCACAATAGTCCTCGGGTGGTCCCCTGTAAAGTTTGTGATTTTTGCGTTTGTACCTCACCAAAGATGGCTGCCAACGTGGAGTACAGTTCAACATAGAGACCATATGGGAGATGCATTCAAATGTCTTCTCCTCTGAACCCACTGAGCCAATTGGAACCAAACTTGGTTACAATAGTCTTTAGATGTCTTCCTTCAAAGTTTGTGATTTTTATGTTCATACCCCATTCAAGATCGCCACCAGCAGGGAACATAGTTTAACATAGGGACCCTACGGGAAATGCATCCAAAGATATCTTCTCCTCTGAAACTACCAAGCCAAATTGAACCCAACTTGGTTACAATAGTCCTTGGGTGGTCCCCTTTAAAGTTTGTGATTTCAACGTTCTTACCTCATCCAAGATGGCCGCCAGCGTGGAACATAGTTTAACATAGGGACTCTATGGGAAATGCATTCAAATGTCTTCTCCTCTGAACCTACTGAGCCAATTGGAACCAAACTTGGTTACAATTGTCTTTGGGTGATCCTTCCAAAGTTTGTGATTTTTAGTTTGTACCTCATCCAAGAATGAAAATGTAACATCTGCTGAACTGATTTATAGTATGAATAGGTTGTCTATAGGTGACAATGAATAAAACCAGTGACCAGGTGAGCGATACAGGCTCATGTGAGCCTCTAGTTATACAGCGTGTCAATACCTTTCTCATATTCACATCTAAATGCATCTATTGGTAATTATCTTTTTTCGTGATCTACAGTCTATAATAAAAGTAAGCACCATGCACACACTTGCCTTGATCGAGAAAATATCAATCAGTGTATTGTGACGTCAAGCTGGGATTTATTTTCACCAACTACCATTTCTTCCATAAGCTGGGCCAATGTGATTTGTTTACCAATTTAAAGTAAACAATGGACCCGAATGAATTGACTAACTTCACCGTTTATTTTCAAAATGTTCAATGTAAGATGTATGGTTTTACTAGAGCTACAAAAGAAAGGTGTTTAACAAGATTACATGATATTGTTACATACATGTAAAAAGGACAGTATGGGTGATATAGACCAAAACAAATGCACTAAATTAGAAAAATCTAAATTTCTATTTTTTATTTGGGGAATTCAAAATAAAACAAATGTGCCAGGTATGAAAAATCTCTCTATTCTTATGTTTAAGTAATATGGACTAAAATGTGTCAGGTGTGAAAAATCCATACTTTCATGTTCTATTTTCGTAACATTGACTAAAACGAATGCGTCTTGCGTTGAAAAATTCTTTTGCATCTGGCTAGAAAACCGATTTAATTTGGAAAATTGCAATTTCTAAATCTAAGAAAAAGGAGTATCTCCCTCTTGCACAGTTCTGTCCTTAGCTGATTTTTGGCATTCCTATTTAGATTCTGTTGGTTATTTGTTCTCTATCAGTTTGTATACATGATTCGGTATATGGCTTTCCAAATTTTTTGGTTTGATCTGCACTGAGAAGACATAAGTTGTCGAAATGCGCATATGCAGAAATTAAATTTACAGTAAATTCGGTATTTTGCTATTTCTATTTAACAACATGGACAAAAAAGAATTTCTGTATCAATGTTCTTATTAGGAGATATAGTACTGGGCATATATTGCCTATTTTGGCAATATGGACCAAGTGGGTCTGGTATGAATTTTTTTTTCTGTGTCGACCATAATCTAAATTTAATGCGGAGAATTCGAAATTTACACTGTATTAGTATACTTGGGCACTCCATAACCGTCAAAAGTACCCATATGTTGGATTGATAACTTGAAATTTTAAAATAGATAATAAAATTGCCTTTTACGAAAGTTGAATAGGAATAGAAAAATAATACTAGAAACATTTTGATTGGTTTACCATATTCCCAATTTCAAATTCAGCTAAAATATTGATAGGTGAAGGACCTTGTTTTCACGATATTTTACATTTAAATAAAAGGGGGAAAAGTCTCTCTTTGGCCTTCATCAAAGTACATTTTTGAATAACATTGAAACGTTTTTGGTTATTCTCATATGGAAGGGATATTCAGAATCTAACACCAGGGGAAGTGCGAGACAGGAGAATCTCAGACACCCAAGGGTAAGATTTCTAGTCTCGGACGAAGCTTGCTGAGTCCGAGATGATTGAAATCTTACCCGAGGGTGTCTGAGATTCTCCTGTCTCGCACTTCCACTGGTGTTTGATTTTATTTCTCACTGTATTCACCCTAAAATATACTAAAATCAACACAAAAATGTCGCCCCCTTTTTGTCTGTTTACACAAGGAGTTACGTCCCTTTTTGCAACGTCATAAAATCGGGAATGTATACCCGAGCGCGCCATATTTTAAAAGACGATTTTCTCGTATCTTCCTGTGAAATTTTACTTCAAATGATACAACAATTTTATAAAACGTAGATTAAATACACTTTTGACCACTAATGAGGACAGATATAGACTATAAAGACCCTAAACACGATATTTGCCGGTAAACTGCACGCGATTTTTTTGTCTTGCACTAGTGTAAGACAAGGAAATCTCACACCGCTAAAAATAGGAACTGCTGTGTCTCAAAAGTGAGAAATCAATTTCATGATGCTTGCCTACTGGTCTTAAATAAGTTATTGATGCCTTTGATGACAAGAAAATTAGGTGTAAAGAAGGCAATATATATAACATAGGCGCAAGGGATATTCATCTTTCTACATCTTTGGGGAATAAAAATCAAAAGTTTGAATGGTTTGGGAAAAAATGAGCCTATCTGGTGAAAGCTATTAAGATCTTCGGAATTCTTAGAATCCACTTTTGATTCACCACGCATGTGAAATAGGTTTTTTTTTTACAGTATCGGCATTTCTAGACCATCTCTACCTGCATTTAATAGAGTAGTAAGTAGTCTCGAGTAGGATTTTAGAGGTACAACTGGCAAACATTTCAATGAACCTCTGTTCTTTAAAAACTCTTATATAGTTTTCGTGCCCGTTGAATAGGATGGAAGTGAATGTTACCTTCTCTCACTGTCATACCGAAGAGCATTAACACAATCCATTTCAGCGGATTATAATGTAGTTAAGACGAAAATCATTATGAGACATCGACAGTATCAATATCACTGAGAAGCTAGGGATATACATGTAGTTATTGGTTTAAAGAATGCGTGCAGATCTGCAGATAATATTTTCACATATTCACTTACTATGTAAACTTCTCAACAAAATTTTCATTTGACGATTTATTTATTTATACATTTATTTGTCAGCCAGCATTAATGATTTCACAGAAGACTTAGTTTAAATCGAGATCAAACTTAGTAAAATGTTCATTACATTCGAGGAACTTGCTAGTCGAAGAGATCAAACCGACTGAAGTGTCTTCGCAATTGTACGCTTTCACTTATTCTGTCCTCAATTATAAAAAGATGATGGCAACACGTGTGCGTCTGAATACGTCGTATATTGGGACTTGAGTGATAGCAATAAAAGCAATAAAAGTGTTGTTTCATTTCTTGGTTTTACCGTGTATTTGAAGGTACTTTGTTTCATGTGCATTTACTCTATATCCTTTCATTGTAAGTCATATGAATTATTACGATTTTTCAAAAAATAATTTTGTTGACGAAACGAACATTTTCGAGAAAGTCCATTAACAAAACTGTTATACCTTCAATGATGCTATCAAATATTCAGAACCAATAATAATAATACGTCTTGTAGCCTCGTTATTCCTAAAACAAACTACATACCAGAGGAAAGGAAGTTTTTTTTTTTCGAAATTATAAATCCGTTTCTGTTATCAAGCCAAGTTGAAGTGTGATGTTTTGCATGTTGTAATATCAAGACTGGGAAATTTTCGTGCTGCGTTAAATTATTGCTAATTACTTGATCTAACTTTTTACATCGGGAATATTGTAAATAGCTTTATCTTACGACATTATATAGAAATATAAATAGACAGTAATTAAAGTATACTTACTACTTAAACTGGATTATAGCTTAGATTTGAAGATTTGGTTTAATTAATACTATTTTATTTTCCAGTTCATTCTAGGTTTGAGAGAAGGAAGCTTTTCTGTGTTGTTCAAACAGGTTTCTATAATGTATTTTTTTTCTTTTTGCGAATTTGGAAGATTTATGAACATTTTGAGAATGGCCTTTTTCTTTTCAAAAATGGACTTTCTCATCAATTATTTTATACAAAATAGCGTTATTTCTAATGAAGTTCTTTACTTTTGTAGTTAAGCATACGACTTTTTTGAATGCTGAAAGTCTTGTTTTATCACTGCAAGACGAAAGTATTGCGATCGACTTTCCATCCGTTAGATTTTAGTTTCAGCAAGCCTTCTTTTCGTTGATATAAACATAAATAATGTAATCGATATATAAAGTTTATTTTTTTGCAATGACACATAAAAATTACTACATTTAAAGGGAATGTAAGGTCTAAAAATATTTTTTGATATGTGATATAAAATGTCTTTTGTAAACCTGATCCATATGTCTTATTATTCGCCGCCAGGAGGCGGCGAATATATTTGATACGATATTTTGAAACTTCAGTGGAGGAGCACGTGACCAGGAGCAGTTATTTGTTTTCCATTAGAATCGATCTAATGTGTCCTAATCTTTTACAATGAAGATACCCTTTCAACAAGATAGGAAATATTTTTGAATTATTTATTCAAGAAAATTGTTTACAAAATTATTAATTTAATTTTCATTAATATTATAACTAATGTGAAAGGGAAATCAATAAGACAAGGGAGACGGGTTATGCATGCTTGACTTCTGTTACATGTCCGGAGGAGTATGTCTGGATATCATGATGCAGATGCATGATTACCTTAATTGCAATGGTTTTTGGGGGTTGCATATTGTTTCCAATTATTATTGTTATTATTACTATTAATTTTTGGTTGTTCATAAAAAAAAATGATAAAAAATGATAAATACATAAAGCGAGAACCAGCGTATCCGGCGCATTCTTTTTACCAAACACGTGTGTCTCAGATATGGGTTAATTGATATAGGTCAACATTAGTGAGAAAATCTGTCGAAGTGGGTCAAGATAGCGTGCTTTGGATCCCGATCATTTTAACAAAAATAACAAAAATCATAAAAATGGAACAATTAATAAAATGAATTAAAACCAAA
>MJUU01024117.1:7710-19287 GCA_002080025.1 Modiolus philippinarum
AGATATGGAATACATGCACATGAGACAAAATTAAGAAATAATTCATGGCGGGTATATGGTTATTGGAAATTTAACCATGGGCTGGGCCTTTATATTCGAATTTAACCCAGAGCGTTAGCGAGGGGTTAAATTTACGAATATAAAGGCCCAGCCCATGGTTAAATGACAATAACCATATACATGCCAAGAATTATTTCGATTCTAATATGACAGAAAACGAAATTTTCCATTCCGAAGCGACCTAAGAGAAGACGAATTTCCCGTCTCCATTGTTGTCTGTGTCTATGACGTCACAATTCACAATCTGACGTTTTCAAACAGATGCAGGTTAAAATTCAAATCGAAAGCAAGAAAGTACAAATTTGGCGTGTCTGAATGGCATGATTTATTTAAAAATTGTTCTCTTCTTTTATTTCTTCTTAAACTTAAACGAACAAAGTCAAAAACATTGTTGTTTTTCATCCAGTTTACTCAGATTCCGATACCATTTGCGCATGTGCGAAATAGACGGTTATCGAGTATTATACTGGTTGACGATTAACGAGAGCCATATTAGAATCTCTATTAAAACATGGTGATCCAAGCAATGGAACAAAGATATGGAATACCTGCACATGAGACAAAATCTCTATTAAAACATTGTGATCCAAGCAATGGAACAACGATATGGAATACCTGCACATGAGACAAAATCTCTATTAAAACATGGTGATCCAAGCAATCGAACAAAGATATGGAATACCTGCACATGAGACAAAATCTCTATTAAAACATGGTGATCCAAGTAATGGAACAAAGCATGATTTATTGTTCTTCGTCTTGAAGTCACCATAAAGTCTTGAAGTCTCCATATAGCGTTTTTTCACAAGAACGGTTGGTTTAAGTGGGACTACTCCATTTTTCATTGTTCGTTGTTTTGATCAGACACGTGAAGTGTTGTGTTATAGCACAGTCTCCATCTCACCTTCCTGGTTCTAGCCATAATGAAATTCATTCCATTCTCCGTAAAATGTCATGTAGTAGTGTGTATTGACGTCCCTGGTCGTTTTGCAGAAGTTTCATGGTAAAATAAATGTGTAGCATCTTTGCTAGCCAAGGGTAACGAACCGTTTCTCTCCTTTTCACTGGAGAGAAGCGGATCGTTACCCTTGGCTAGCGAAGATTATGTGTGGAGATCATAATTGATAATCTATCTTGCAGGCTGTTGAAAGTTTTCACTATTGAAGAAATATAATATTGTCCAGAAAGAGTCAATTTAATGTAATACGGGTTGAAAACAACGGCAGTGGGACACCGAAGGAACAAGGGAAGTGTGATCGAAGTCCAAAGACATGGCAAAAACGGCAACAGAGAAAAACAAAGACAAAACAAGGATGTGAGACAGCCACAATGCACGGAAATAAAAAAGACGACATTAAGAACTAAGACGCTCATAGTGTGAACTCCCATGAAAACCGGGAGTGACATCAGGTGCTCCGGTAGGGTAAGCATGTCCTGCTCCACTAGTGGCAAACGTCACACTATTAGTGAGTCAATCCAGGGTCGAGTCAAAACCGGGTATGTCAAATCCGTGAAGACGTGAAATCTAGCTGAAAATGTCCGTTTTCATTTGGGACACAGACACATCATATCTGTCAATGATGTCATGGTGACGGCCATAGAATTTCTGAAGGGATCATAGTAACAAAGGCTGAACAATCCCTAAGCAGCTTTTGGGACAGTGTTTTTGCTCTATTAAAAAATTGCTGTATACACTACATACTCGGCAGTAACGAATCAACTGTGAAATGTACACTCCATATGCTGGAGAGGTAGGTATATTGCTTCTCAGAAAGGGAAAGTTCACAATTTGGAAATTAAATTCATCACGTTATTCATACAGCTTAGATTTCAAACGTCCATCTTCGTCAATGTATATCAAAAGATCTAAGTACGAAGTTGAAGTAGGTGTGTCAGTAGTCTCTTTAATTTCAAGCTCATTGGGATAGATCTGGTGTAAATATTCCTTAAATTTTGGATTATTAAGAGAAAGTACATGGTCTATGTAGCGGAAGCTAAAATTAAAGGACTGAGCTAAATGCTTTTGTTTTTCTCTGAATCATCCTTGACCTCGTAAAAGAAATGAAAGAGATCAGCTAAATGTGGCGCGCAGTTAGTCCCATGCTGCTGAAAAACGCGACCTCCAAATTCGACAAAAATATTGTCTATTAAAAATTCCAACATTTTAATTACGTCGTTCTCTGTGTACTTCTTGTTTGACTCACTGTGGTTCTTAACGAAATATGTTTTGTCTTTCCCTACTACTAAATAAGTGTATCTGCGTTCTCCGTTGTTAGTGTAGAAACATTGATGTATCAAATCAGAAATTACTGTTTTCAATTTATTGTGTGGCAGGGTAGTAAAAAGAGTAGGAAAATAAAAAAATGTATGCTATGGCAATGGGTGAGACTGCTAGAGGCTCAATGTTCAAGGGGATCTTTAGAATTTTTTAGAATCCACATCTGATTGACGCCGCTCGTGGAGTAGACCTTATCACAGTAGGTTTTCAAGCCATCTCTGACTGCGGTCAATAGAGTAGTAAGGAGCTTGGAAAGTGGCTAAGTAGTGCATCTGGAGGACCGCGCAATGAATCTCTGTTTGTATGGGTTCTTATGAAGTTTAGGGACCCAGTATATGTAGGGGAGCTGATTGTTTTCATCATCCGCTTTGATGCCACAGGATGATGAAACAGAGTTGTGATTTTCAATTATCTCCTCCCTTGATAGTGTAGTGGGAGTATAAGTTGGGTTTCTGATGAACTATCAGTTCCCATCTCCTTTACCAGACAGTCAGGATAGTGTTTCTTACACACGAACAGTTTTTGTTGGAAGCTTTTTCTGCAGGGACAATGACATAATTTTCGTGGAGGTTGCATCACAGCACAAGTGACTTAAAAAGCCTGATGCAAAATTTTTTTTTTAAATGCGACATCAAGTGATGTTTGTCCTTTTTGTCAAAATTTTTCTCTTTTAGAGGCAATACCCAGGTCCTTGTAATGTACCCTTGTCCTGACTGTATTAGGCAATTCCATGACATTTTTGTAGTTTTTCGTCGAGCTCTGTTGGATATCAGGTCGTTGTCTCTTTGTCCGATATCTTTGTTTGTCTTGAAGACAGTATTTGTTTTCTCTTTGCTCTTAAATTGACACCAGTCTAATATTTAACCAATATGCGCATTGAACTTTCTATGATAACAACCAAGAGTTTGTTGACTGTATGTACCAGTTTTGCATCTTGCGACTTGTAACTGATTCTAGATCTACCAAAGTCAATTCACCCTAAAATGTCGGATTTGTTATTTTGATATTAAGCACGGACCATTTGATTTTCATCGGGGCTAGGATTTTAATCTGAGCCCAAAAATTTTTTCGCTAGCTTCGCGGGTGAGATTATTTTTTCAATATACACTATGCTAGGAAACTTGTTGAGCCTGGCTTTTTTTCTAATGGACATGGCCAAATTACTTTTTTAACCAGGGGCTGATAAGAGAATTTTTGGGGGGCAAAAATCGGGGTCAGATTTTTTTTTTAATTCTAGCCCCTCTCCCTCTACCCCGAAAATCAAACGGTTTATTACATCGTCGGATAGGGACGTTTACAGTTTGAGAGTGCTTACAGAGTTGTGTGAACTTGTTGATGTTCGACTATTTTGTTCCCTTTCAGTTTTCTTTTTTAGCTCACCTGACCCTTTGGGTCAGTGTGAGCTATTACCATCACTTGGCGTCCGTCGTGCGTCCGTCCGTCTGTCAGTAAAACTTTTCACATTTTCATCTTCTCCTCTGAAACTACTCGAGCAAATTCAACCAAACTTTACAGGAATGATGTATGGAACGTCTGTTACAAAGATTGCTCATTTTGTTCCAATCGGACAAAAAACATGGCCGCCAGCACGAAACATGGTTTAACAATGGACCCTATGGGAAAATCACATTTTCATCTTCTACTCTGAAACGGCTGAAGCAAATTCAACCAAACTTTACAAAAATGCTGTACTAAAGGTATTTAACAACGATTGCTCATTTCTTTCTGATCGGATACAAAACATGGCCGCCAGAGCAGAACATGGTTTAAAATTGGACCCTATGGGAAAATCACATTTTCACCTTCTCCTCTGAAACCACTCAAGCAAATTCAACCAAACTTTACAGGAATGATGTATGAAAGCTCTTTTATGAAAATATCTCATTTCTTTCCGATCCGATGAAAAACTTGGCCACCATCGCGGAAATTAAGTTTAACATTGGACCCTATGAGACAAAATCAAATTTCATCTTCTCCTCTGAAACAGCCGAAGCAAATTCAACTAAACTTTACAGGAATTATGTACTAAAGGTCCTTTACAAAGAATGCAAATTTTATTTCAATTTGACAAAAAACAGGAGTGATGTATGGAACGTCCTTTACAAGGATTGTTCATTTCCTTCCGATCCGACAAAAACATGGCCGCCAGCACGAAACATAGTTTAACATCGGACCCCTTGGGGAAATCACATCTTCATCTTCTCTTCTGAAACCACTGAAGCAAATTCAACCAAATTTTACAGGAATGATGTACTAAATGTCCTTAACAATGATTACTCATTTCGCTCCAATCCAATATAAAACATGGCCGCTAGCAGGGAACATAATTTAACATATAAGACCCTATGGGACAATCACATTTTCATCTTCTCTTCTGAAACCACTGCAGCAAATTCAACCAAACTTAATAGGAATGATGTACTAAATGTCCTTTACAAAGAATGCAAATTTTATTTCAATTTGACAAAAAACATTGCCGTCAGCGCGGAACGAAGGTTAAACATTGGACCCTATTGGAAAAGTCACAGTTTGATCTTCTCCTCTGAAACTGCTTAAGCAAATTCAACCAAACTTTACAGGAATGATGTACTAAAGGTTCTTTACAAATTTTTTTCATTTCATTTCGATCCGACAAAAAACATGGTCTCCAGTGCAGAACATAGTTGAACATCGTAGTCCGGTATGTGAAAACCACACTTTTCCTTATCATCTCTGAAACTATTCAATCAAATTAACTAAATTGTATTGTAATGATATATTGAAGGTCCTTTGCAAAAGTTACTCATTTCAAAAGGATCAGGTAAAAAACACTTCTGCCAATGGAGAACATAGCTTAACATTAGACCTCATTGGTAAAATACATCTTTTTCGTGCAGAGCAGGACATGCTTACCCTTCCGGGGCACCTGATGTCACTCTTGTTTATTGAGAGTTCACACTGTTAGTGCTTTAGTTTTTTGTGTTGTGTATGTAACGTTCGTGTGTTTTGTGGGCATGTGGTGTCTTTGGTCTTCCGTCTTTTGGTGTTCTTGCTTTTGCCTTGTCTCTGGACTTTGATTTGTGTAATCTTGTGCTTTGTTCCTTCGGTATTCTACTGCCGTTGTTTTCGGCCATGCATGGCAAAGAAGCATTTTGTCAGGTTAGCGATACACGCTCAGTCTCTGAGCCTCTAGTTTCTTTTTTCATTTTTCTTTTATTTTTTTTTTTACTTCCAACTATATATGCTTTCATTTACACTGATGAGACTCAAAGTGTGTCAAGTGTTTTGCTATGTTTTAATAATGGTTCCAGAAGAATAAGCTATATGAAATCAGATAACAACATCATGCCTGCTTCTGTAATATATAGATAAATTAAACTTAAACACGGTTAAACCATAGATCTTTTTTGTGGTAACATCAAAAACAAATCTGCATATATTTTAACTTTTTATTGTTTTTGAGATCATTGGGTCACATCAACACCTGCAATTACGAGCTCATATGCTTCAGCAACAAGGTTTGAATATGATGTATTAAACTCACTAAAAATTCTTAATTCTCGAGGTACCATGTACATTTTTCGATTTTTGTAATTTTCGCACCTCTCCATTGAACAATTTGATATAAAATTATTAATGGAATTAACTGTTGAGAAAAGAAACAACGACCTTTATTTATCTTCAAACAAAATTGTAAATACTTTGTGATTTCTTTGATGTATAAAATTCCCACAGGCACAAAATTTCAAACATAAGGGATATAATATATAAGTAAATATGTTTTTTTTTCACTTTTGAAATTTGTCTAAATGTAAATTGATGCTTTTGATAGTTCAATGAAATATATAGTGAGAGTCAACAGGATGCATAGTAATCGTGTGTTCCTGGGTACCTAGTGCATAACCTTATAAAGAAGAAATATAGTATTGGTTGTAACTGGTTTTAGGGCATGCTTTAATCGTTGTCTTTTGTCATAAGGTCGGTCTTTGACAATCCCTTTTATGTATATTAATATGAAGTTTATCCTAACAAATCAAAGTTATAAATATGAAATATAATATTACCTTCAAGTTACATATGTGGCCTCCTGTAAATATTTCATCTGGATGACGCACTGACCACATTGATCAAAGTCAGACTATAACAAAAGATTTTTCCTAAAACTACAGCGGCTTAACTGAAACTCTCAAATATACCGAAAATCGCAGCAAAATATACACAAAAGGAAACAAATGATCAACCAATTAATTGCAAAACAAATTTCTAGAAAACAAAAAGAAACAAAGACAATGAAAGCAAAGCAACATATTATTAATAACAGAAAATTGATAAATTTCAAACCTTTTGACAAAAATAAGCGTGACATCAGATATTCAAGGGTATTATAGGCATGATAGGTCTTGTGTACAGTTCCATAAAAGACCAGAGAAAGTAATATTATATTGTATCAATACATCGGCAAAGGAATTCCAAGCAAAAAGCCAGAAACGTGAAAAGTTAAGTATAATAAAGACACCATTACAAAGATTAAACAAACAAACAAACACGAATGCTTTATGCATAATGGCACTTATTGGATGTTTTCATTCGATTTTGCCTAAAAGACTCTTCAATTTATGAAGGTACGAAAACAGACTTAAAGTTATTTTGAGATCTTGGTACCCCATTGGAATTTAATTGGATATCCATGGGTTGAATATCAACTTTGGGTCAAAATTTGATTTTTAACACAACTTTTAGTGTAGCTCTTTCATATACTAGTATTTATACCGTATAGCAGGTAATTTTCGCGGGGTTTTAATTTTCGCGAGTGGACTTAAATCGCGAAAATAAATTCCGCGAATATTTTATGTATCATTGGGATATACATAGGATCTTTGATAATCCGGGAAAATTTAAGATGCTTAAATTTTTGGCATACATTTTCCATTCAAATTCGCGAAAATTTTGGCCCGCGAAAATAACCCGCGATACGGTATTATATGACTACTTTGTATGACAAATGAATTACCTGATCAGTATTATTGTCGTTGTGTGTAATGTAATGAAATGTGTTGTAATGTATGTTGATACAACTACTAATGAGTACAAAAATGTTTACAAAATCAACGTGGAAAGCAATGCAGATTTGGTGTGTTCACACGAAATTAAGTACGTTCCAACGAATTATCAATAGGAAAGCAATTCAGATATGATATATACGAAATGAATTATCAATAAAGAAAGCAATGCAATAATTATAGACTTCAATGAATAATCAACGTAAACAACAATGCAGAAAAGATGTACGCAGAATGAGTTGGATTTCAATGAATTATCGATGTTGACAGCAATTGAGGTAAGATGTACGCGAAATTAATTCTGCTTCAATGAATTATCAAGGTGGGAATCACTGCAGATATTTTATGTACGGGAAATTAAATAGGCTTCAATGAATGATCAACGTGGGAAGCAAAACAGATAAGATGTACGCGATATTAATTAGGCTTCAGTAAAAGCCGCTCTTACACTACACCGTACAGCACAAACGTATGTGGAACGGATGAAAATCATTTTTGTAAGGTGGTAAATATTTTGAACGTTCACGAATTACAGTGAAAACGCACAAAAACCGGAGGTATACAGTAAGTACACCGTACATGCACAGTCCTGGTACCGAATAAACCGAACTCGCACCGAACAAACACCGGAACCCTACAGGACGAGTACCGAATAAAACTTTTTTATAACGGTAAAATACCGGACGAGTACCGAATAAAACGAATTACTAACAGAAACGTACCATACGAGCACCGAGTAAAAACGAATTGAATAATTACTATGCAAAACAATCGATTTTTCAAAAAGGCTATCCTGAGTTCTTATTGTTGTCTACGTGTGTCTTTTGTCTTTTTATTGTTTTTCTTGTTCAGTTCCCTAGTAGATTGTGGCATGTGATTGTAATTTTTGGCAATTGTAAGTGTTTCTTGTTATCTTTGATATATTAAATCTGTGTCTTTTGACTGCTCAACAACTCATTAAGGCGTGCTTGATCAATTAAATTCATTTTCCCAAAGATGTCACCGAATAGAAAAGCAAGAGAATGACCTTAGATGAGAATTGTCGAGTCACAGATAACCTTTACTATATATTTTATATCGACCCAAGGCGATAATTCCAGTGAAGATACTCAAGACCAAGATCGAATTAAAGTTATATAGTCTTTAGAGTAGTGGGGGTGGGGGCAGGACCTTTTTCGGGATGTCGGGATTTGATGTTTTTAAGCCCGGGATTTCGGTAAATTTACTCACCGGGAATCGGGATTTCATCAGTCTTAAAGTTTCTTTGTAGTTCGGGATTTCGGGATTTTGAAAAAATAAAGTCGGGATTCCGGGATCAGACCCCTCCCTTCAGCAAAACAAAAATTATAAAAGTAGGTCACATTTTAAAAGGTAAAAAGGGACAAAATATACAAAGTAAAAAGTAATAAAAGACTGCCTGAAAACAGAAGAAAGGACCAAAGTATAGCTCAAATGATCGGCCTAATGGCCTCCAACTAAAGGGACAACCAGATAAATCCTATTATTCTTCGGTGGTTCAAGTTTCTCTCGTTCTGGCAGGACCATAATTTTGATTTTCTGTCCGGTTGCCTCTTTGTTGAAGCCATTAGGTCGAAAATACGTGCATTTCTGTCTATTCTCAGCTGTTTTTGGGGTTTTTTTTGGGGTTTTTTTGTTTTTTTTTAATATTTTATGGTTTGTGCTTATAAAACAATTCTTATTTTCTCTATCACATGTTAATTTTGGCCTTGGACAATATATTCTTATTAATTCTTTTTGTTTGGTTGGTTTCTGCTGTAAGTCCAGAACTCGAATGGTATATCCGTTATCTCTTCGGTAAAAGTCCGTTTCACCAATTGAATCTACCGTAAATGAACGGATGCAAGACGGACAAGTACCGAATGAATAACGTCTATACAACGCATGACAACCGAACAAAACGTAAACCTACCGTACATTCCCCGGATATTTTGTGCGGTATATGTCCGTTCAAAGTTTTGAACATGTTCAAAATTTTTCACCGTAAAAAAGGACATCACCGTACTTGTACCGTATTCACCGGATAAAGAACGGACGACAAACGTATATGAACGGATACGAACGGATATAATTTATTTTTATACGTTCGGCGTTCGTTCGTCTAGTGTAAGAGATGCAGATATGATGTTTGCAAAAAAAAAATTAAGTCTTGAATGAATTATCAATGTGGAAAGCATTGAAGATATTATGTACACGAAATTAAATACGCTTCAATGAATGATCAACGTGGAAAGCAATGCAAATATTATTTACGCGAAATTAATTAGGCGTCAATGAATTATCAATGTGGAAAGCAGTGCAGATATGATGTACGCAAGATTAATTGGTCTTCAATTAATCATGAATGTGGAACGCAATGCAGATATGGAGAACGCAAAATTAATTAGCCTTCAATGAATCATCCATGTGAAAAGCAATGCAGATATGATGTATGCGAAATTAATTATGCTTCAATGAAATATCAATGTGGAAAGCAATACAAATATGATGTATGCGGAATTAATTAGGCTTAAATGAATTATCATTTTTGTACACGCAGCAATACAGATAAGATGTACGCGAATTATATTAGGCTTCAATGAATAATAAATGTGGAAAGCAATGATGATATGATGTACGCGAAATACATAATAGGCATCAATGTGAACAGCAAAGCTGATGAGATGTACGAGAAATTAATTAGGATTCAATGAATTAACATTGTGAACAATAATGCAGATAAGATGTACGAGAAATAAATTAGGCTTCAATGATTGATCAGTGTGGAAAGCAATGCAGATATGATGTACGTAAAATTAATTCGGCTTAAATGAAGTCAATATGGAAAGCAATGCAGATATGATGTACGCGAAATTAATTAGGCTTCAATAAATAATAAATGTGGAAAGAAATGTTGATATGATGTACCCGAAATAGATTATTAATGTGAACAGCAATGCAGATAAAGTGTATGCGAAATTAATTAGGCTTCAATGAGTTATCATTGTGAACAGCAATTCAGATAAGATGTACGCGGAATAAATTAGGATTCAATGAGTTATCAATGTGGAAAGTAATGCAGATATGATGTATGTGAAATTAATTATATGATTTAATGGATTTTCAATCTGGAAAGCAATGCAGAAAAGATGTGTACATGTGAAATTAAATAGGCTTCAATGTGGAAAGCGATGCAGATATTATGTTCCTGAAATTTATTAAGCATCATTGAATTATCAACGTGAGCAGCAATGTAGATGAGATGTACTCGAAATTACTTATAGGCTATAGTGAATTACCCATTTGAAAGCAAAAACACTGTGGATAGCAGCAGTTGGACATTTTAACTAATCAAAAGTAAAAATATTAATAAATAGCCTTGCCCTATAAAAATTTGTTATCACAACTATACATAAGAATATGATACAATATATATCGTTGTGAAAAATTTCGACAACCTAGTTTACTTTTCATGTGGAACAAATTCACATAAAAGAGAAATAATAAACGCTTAATCTCATATGAAATCTCCAGCTTATCGTATATATCACATAAGTTTCCAGTACATTTTATGCACATTTTAACCCCATTAAATGGTTTTCAATCAGGCAGAAATAGTTGATTGACAGATTTGAATAATTTATTGATATTCTTGATATTGTTAATAATAAACATAATATAGACTTTCTTTTATAACTGTTTGTAGCGTATAACGATCTATAACCATGTAATATTTATCAATTCAATTTGATACTCGTGTCTCTTTAAGTTTGCATACCATCCGGTTTTGTAGTTTGAAATAAAATAACTTGAACGCTTTTTTATTCAATAAGAAATTAAATAAATATATTGTATGTTGTCCATTCTACTGATTGAAAATGTTGTGCCATCATTTTTTAGAGCATTCCAAAATGTGAATAGCAAAGATGTAGGGAATTCCATGGGACCATGTCTTAGAATAATTTTACTAAGTAACCCAAGGGAAAATACAGTTTTCCATGGTATTTTACTATTTTTCACGGAATTTATATCATTTTGCATGGGATTTCTTTTACATTGGGATTCTTTCTTCGATGGGAAATTTGAAAATCCTAAATGGTAAATACTGAAATATTCCAGTATTTTGCGAATTGCTAACACATCAACTAAAAAATATGATTGGGTTAAATCCATTTATGAATTTCTGCAAATTTTGGTTTTTCA
>MJUU01024117.1:19799-35995 GCA_002080025.1 Modiolus philippinarum
CAAGTCTCATCAGTGCAGATAGTATCAAAACAATTGGAAAACCGAATAAAAACGGAAAATTTCTGAGTGTCATTTTCCAAAAAATTGAAATAGCCCCCATTTTGATGGGATGCTCAGCATAGATCGGTCCATAACATACCATAAAAACGAAGCACAAATAAGATGTTGGGGTTATATATATATATATATATATATATATATATATGTAGATGTTATATTGTATGTTTATACTATTTTAAAGTAAAGGTGTTTTTCAGTGGCTTATGTTTCCCTTTCATTTGACTCATTTTACATAATTTAAAAATTTGTGAAATGTAACAAAATTATGTAATTCTAAAGAATAAAAACGTCAATCTCTTTGCTTTTCAATGAACAATTATACAACGGTTATGGTTATGGTTTTAGAAACATGATTTTGAAGTAGGTTTAATCCATGAATTTTCTCCAAAACAATATTAAACGGATAAAACTATGAAAATTATGTGGAGAAAAATGAAATTCTTACAAGAAACGGGCTAAATGTTCTATCTTACGGCGTTCGTTGATGATATATAGATAATTTATTGTGCAACATGTTCAGTCTTATCTCACTTTAAAATATAAAATTATAACAAAATAAACATACCAGAACTGGATGGTCTGTCTCAGGTGGTGTTGTAAAAGAAGAAGGCACCGGATACCGAAAACACGAAGACACATTACATAGAGGACATTGTTTACAGTAAAGCACCGTACAACTAAATATTTAATATCAGCTCTGAAAGCACAATGAAACTTTTACAACGCAATATACGAAATAAAGGAACGATGACAACGCTAGAGAATGAAGAGTGTAAACAAGATTTTAATTGTGTTAAGAAGAAGAACAACAAAAAAGCGATGTTCCATTGGTTAGTTTATCATGTATTTTGTAGAGACTGTATCATGTGCTTTCAATTCGTGTCCTTATTTTTTATTGTTTGTTTAATTCGGGCCTTTCGGGTCCTTGACTGAAAAAAAATGTGTGGCAAGTCATCTATAATTGGTAATTCAAATTTAGTCGAGTATCAGCATAACAACAGCGTGAAACATTTACAACACAAAAAGTATACACTATCAGCGTTTGGATCAGTCTAAGTAAATGGTTTTGGGCTCGTTCTTGGAAGCTATTTGATGTTTATAGATATATATATATATATAGTATTCATGGTCGTCAGCATTTTCCCATAGTACTGCATTTTCTGTGTATGGAATCGGGTCTACCAGGATAAAAGAAGACGATACGCTGACCTTTATTTGACCTATTTTATTACTCAAATATGTAGGATATGTATAGTAAATCAGCCGTCTATCTTTAGACAACAAAGAAGAACATTTAAAAGATAGTGCCTAAATAAATACTAATAAAACTGTGAACTTACGAAACAGCGGCGAGCCAAAACATCGATGGGTGATCCCAAAAACTTGTTTGTTATTTTGAGTCACATTGTTGAAAATTTTAGAATAACTACCTGCCATTGAAATCATATTAAAAATGAACTTTTAAAAAATATCATATTTTTGTGGTTTGTTTTTAATACAGAATTTTTTGTTCGAATATTATAACGGGAACATCGTGCCAATAACTTGTGCGAAAAAATAACAGTTTGCAATGGTTGAGTATGTGATTGCGGTGGAAAACCAACCATAAAATATTTATTTTGAAAGCAAGTGTCTTTCCTGCCTGTAAATGTTTAAATATATATACCATCCATTTTTTTTTTTCGCTTTCACGGAAAAAAATCGACTTGCACATATACAGACATGTTGGCGTTCAGGGGGCTAAGTTTACATACGTTGCCTTCAGTGGACCGTATGAGGAATCATGATCAATCATGTAGAAGATGGCTTTGGCCACTAATTGCAGAAACAGAGAGCAGTTACAATTGACTCGCAATAACTCCTACAAGAAAACAATTTACGCTTACGAGGGCCATCAATGCGAGGACAGATGTTGAGTAAATAGTTTTTTTTTAATGAAGAATAGTAGTTGTACTCCTAACAAATTATAATTATTTTTATAAGTAAGATGGTTATGCCTAGATACCTTATAAACAAATACAAAGTTACTATATTCAATATAATTTCAGTTTTATTGGAGGGTTCTTGATGATATTTATTCTCCATGGTTTTAACATAAAAAGTCTATATGGCGTTTTATCTTCCAAAGTCCAAATATTTACAAGTCTACAAATCCCAATAAAATAGTTTGTAAACTGAATATTAAATCATACCGCGTTATTTTTAGTAAAATGACCTAAATTTGTGTCACAAGATTGTATTTGTTTTATCTTGGCCATGGTAAACAAAAAGTAACTTTGTTTTCTGGAAGAGAGTTGGACAGCTGAAAAGGGATTCGTAAATAGAATGCCAAGTCATTGGTTTTGAAATCTTTGTTAAAAAAACTATCATAATCGGTTAGACTAGTAAGAGATCTTCATTGTTAAATTTAAAATCAGTTGCATTTTATACTCCTCACTGTCAACTATAAAAAAAATAAATGAATTTGATTTTTTAGTTTATTTTTGGCAAATTCTTTGTAATATTTCATACCCGTGCGAGAACCTAACTTCTTAGTAACTGTTGCATCCTCTCAGGTCAGGTTTTCTGAGTCCACGTATATGTTCCCTCGAGGGGAACGTTTGGTCTCAGAACAAGCGACTTGGAAGGATGTAACTGTTGCTACTCTTGCAATACTACTACTATGCACTTTCTACCACTTTAACAGTTATATATGCAAGAATGTAAAATGAAAAAAAAAGTTTGCAGCAGACCACCATGATATTTACAAAAGAGATACGATGGAGAAGTTTCGGATGTACCCCTAATAATTCCAGATATTATGCACTTTTAATAGAAATTTTAGCTCTGCTGTACATTTATGGAGGCAAAAACTTTTTTGTCAAAAACTGCCAAATGGCATTCTTTGGTCATAATGTGGCGAAAGATGATGTTTCAGTGTGAAAACACCTGTTTTGACCTTTTCTATAGATTTTCATAATTCTCTACTAACCCTTTTCTTTATATAGACGCCTTTTGACGCCTTTAGTCCCCTCTTTAAGTGCTATAGGAGGGTGCTGTATAAGGCTGTAGAATGAGGATATGGGCTTATTGAACAAAATATAACTTGGGCAAAAAATGAGTGTTTTTCGCGCGGGGCAGGGGACTAAAGAGATATGTGCCTCCCTATGTCCTGGGGTTCGAAGGGGACGCAAGCCCCCTCGACGGAAATTAGGCAAGTGTTGGGGGGCACACATCCTCGCTAAATAGCCTAGTGTGTAGCTCATAAGATTAATTTTTGGATTTGGTTAGTTGCTGGCTGTTGTATGCACTTCATATTAAAAAAATAAAAAATGAAACCTGAATTTGGAGGGCAAAAATTTCCAAAATGCATTTTTTGGTCCCTTTGAGGCCCCTTGTTGTCTCCATGGCAACAAGGAACCAGGTTGTGATAGCATTTTTCTGAAGATATAAGGCCAGTGTGTACTTGCAACAATCTTGTGGGTTGAATCTCAAAAGAACTAGAGCATTTTGATTTTCTAGCTTAATTCAGAATGGTCAAAAATTGACTTTTCAGCCAAGTCTCAGAAAGGGAAGGGTTAATGGAGCCAAAACTTGTTTGTCAAAAACTGCCAAATGGCATTATTTGGTCATAATGAGGCGAAACATGATGTCTCAGTGTGAAAACACCTGTTTTAGACCTTTTCTGTAGATTTTTTATAATGCTCTATTAACCCTTTCCTTTATATAGACGCCTTTAGCCCCCTTTTTAGGGCTATAGGAAGGTGCTGTATAAGGCTGTAGGGTGATGATATGGGCTTATTCAATAAAATACCCGGTATAACTTTGGCAAAAAAATGAGTGTTTTTCTCGAGCGGCTGGGGACTAAAAAGATATGTCAGGGGGTCCCAGAGAGGAATGTGCCTCCTTCTGCCCTGGGTGTTCGAATGGGGCGCAAGCCCCTTGCCATAAAACAAGTGTCGGGGACCATACATCCTCGCTAAATAACCTAGCTTATAGGGTGGATTTTGGGATTTTGGCGAGTTGCTGGCTGTAGTATGCACTGCAGATTTAAAAAAAAATGAAACCTGAATGTGGAGGGCAAAATTGCCCAAAAAATGCATTTTTAGATCACTTTGAGGCCCTCTTTTGTCTCCATGGCAACAAGGAATCAGGTTGTGATAGCATTTTTAGAGACATTAGGCCAGTGTGTACTTTCACAAGTGTGAACCTTTTGGATTGAATCTCAAAGAAACTAGAACATTTTGATTTTCTGGCTGAATTCAGAATGGTCAAAAAATGAGTCTGTAATTTTTGATTGCGTAAATGTGAACATTTATAAATTATGAAGGACAATGTGCACTGTGTGCACTTGGATTCAGAATGATTTTTATCTCGTAGTTTAAAACTCGACTACATGACAAGACACGGAATGTTATAGGGGATTTTTCCAAAATAGTACTAAAATACTTGTGTGGCATCTACTTCCATTAGATATTGTCTTTTTTTATGAAGTTTTTTATGAAGTTTGTCAGAAATATGAAGAAGTCGAATACTGTCTGCACCAAGTAAAGTAAACTGTAAATTTTACAATTGGAAACTTCTTACTTTCCCAATTTTACGCCATGTTTTTAAAGTTGTTATCACTTATATATATAAATCGTTTATGGTCAAATTGCTCATTATAAGATTAACTAGTTCAGAAATCTAAATAAGGGTAACCAGCCAAAGCTAAAATTGGTGCACGCCAGTTATTTTGGTCCTTGAAGTATCATATTTCTTCTTTTACATAATTGTATTCAGACTCTTCAATGGTTCAGATCAGTGCACAGACAAATAGGTAATACCATGTAAATTTCCGTAATTATTTGTCAGTTTCTTTGTTATTATTTATATTTGTCTTGTCAAACCATTATGGATATGCCAAAGCTTTACAAAGGAAGCAATTTAACGACCTTTTGATGTCGGATTTTAGATTTTGTAAAAATCAACAAAACTACCTTTTTTGTTTTTTAATTCAATGCCATCTCACAATTCTTACTTACTATTATGTAGGGTTAACGGGTAAAAAAATGAAATTTTACACTTAAAGAACAATACCTGGAATTGTGTTTTGTTAAAAATGCTTTACGCTTCATTTATAAGTTATTACGTTCTAACGGAAAACTCTCTAATTTTGCATATAATAGCGATAATTGTATAAAAATCCACTTCTATACTGTTCTATTTATATCAAGTATAAATACTGGAGTCTGAATTTAAAATTTAATCATTAAAAGTTTACCTTCAACGAAAAACAAGTGTTCTCAATTAACTTATGATACCACGGCAGTAGAATACCGAACATGGGATGTGGTTATCCAGAGTGTCCACAGACATAATAGAAAACAAAGGCACGAGACGGCCATAAAGCACGGAAATAAAAACAACATTCAGAACTTATGCACTTATAGTGTGAACTCCCATTACATCGGTAAGCATGCCCTGCTCTTCGAGCAACCGTCACACTATAATGTATCAGTGAGTCAATCAAGGGTTAAGTCAAAACCGCGAAGACCTAAAATTTAGCTAAAAATATCCATTTTCATTTTGGACACCGATACGTCATACCTTTCAATGATGTCATGCTGACAGCCGTATAATTTTGGGAGCGATTGAAGTGGCAAAAGCTGAGGACATCCCGACTCACCAGTTTTTGCTCTATTAAAAAATATGATAATATGCACAAATACTAGAGGTTTTACTGAAACTGCAAATCCTGATGTCCCTTCAAATAATTTAAAGTCAGAAAGAATTGTAGTTTCTTCAGTTTTACCATCTCATTTTGAGTGATGGGTGGTATTTTTCAGTTGACTAAGAAATATGCAGTACAGAACCATGTGTACAGAACATTTGCAACAAATGGATAATCGTGTATTTTAGAACTTATTGTAGTATTTTTTCGACTTTGTTGATTAGAGTCCATTAACTTTTATCTCCCATCCACTTTTAATCCGCAATGTCATGTTGTAAGTCTATAGATTTTAGATTGTAAATTCGGTTATATTTCAATTTAATTTTGTTGTTTTGTCGTTGTTTACAGTTATAAGTGATTTATATCTATACATGATTGGCTATTACGGAATATTTTGACGGAAGTAAATATATCAAGGATAGACATGATTTACAATAATTAGTGGATACCGATATCTTTTCACGTGATTTTTAAAATTAATTTACGCAAGCGGTAGTGCAGTCTGTGTGCAGTCACATATGCACGTATTTTTCCGCTGCAGGATTGACAACTTCGTCTTACGTAAGATGTTAATGAAAGTTTGTGTAGCCTTAACGATAAAGTATGTAGCTGTTTGTTGATTTTTGTTTAACCATGGTTCTTGTTTTTCTCAAATCAATTATTGGGCCTAATATTTTAAGTATGCAATTTAAAACCAATAAAATACCGTGATTTAATTCATTGATACCTAATGCACGTATACGAAAACCAGGTATACAATTTAAAGGTGTTCTTAGTATAACGATAGGTCATGATGCAAGTATGTGCAATTGAAAGAAAAATTCCAATTGCTGTGAAGATAAATTCTTTGAGACTCGATTAAACTTGTTTTAGTAGAGAATCTCTGATTTGAATTAATGTAATTGTGTAACAATCATATCCAATATGTAGAATCGAAAGCTGAATTTGAAGTCTCAGTTAAGGACAAAGGTTATCGCGCGACCATCAACCTGCATTTACTACGTAAATCTGTAATATACCAACAATATGGAAATAAAAATTAAGTTCTTTATTATGTCCATTTACTATTCAATTGCCATTTCACATTATTTGCTACCTGATATATGAAATGTTTGATACATTTATTTCAATTTAATACCTTTTGAAGTATCTAATATGATAAATATACCCATCAAATACACTAGAGGGTAATAGTGTACTGGGAGGTCCAAGATAACATAAGTATTCACACGTGGACCTGTTTTATCTCAAATTACATCTTTTCTTTTATGGTGTATCAAAGGACCGGGGGACAATTTTATATCCCAAGGGTGAGACTGTACATCGGTCAAAAGTGTGGATGGCGAGTGTCGTTAATCATATGAAATATCATCAAAATCTTGTTGGTCATGTTTGTGTTGAAAAGGTTATGTAAGATGTGTCTTGTTAATGTCGTGTTTATGTCTAAAATATTGACCATCTAATTAATATAACTGACCACATAATCTATTACATTATTACCATAGGAGGGAACAATGATTTAGTTAACAATGTTATATGAAGAGGGGGAGTGTCGTAACCTACAGTTTTATGTTGGTCAAATCATGTCTTTTGACTGAACGACATCAAGAAACAAATTTCTCAGGAAAGTCTTAACATATTTTGAGTTTTGAAGGTTGTAAATTCTTCATTGGCTTCCTTTTCTGACCGTTCCCTTTGAAATCTTGAAAAAAGTCTAAGATAACTATATAGATAGCAGATAAACTGAGCTCTTGGATGTTAAAAACCGAAAAGAATTTTCGGATAACTGACTGCGTTTAACATTAGCTGGGTAATTGTGTGATACAGTATGAAACTCCCCCTAGCTAGCGTACTGCTAAAAATTAATGTGTTTTATGAATTACAAAAATCTGAAAGAAAAATCTTTTAATCCTGAAATCGATAATGTTTACACAAATTAATGAGGAAGAATGTTGAAAATAGTAACTTATGTGCTTTGTCATCTTCTGTTATAAAATTCCACCGATGAATACGAGCAGAAATGCAAATAATACAACAAAGCGTTCTGCATATATATAGATGTTTTGGATTTTTTAGGGGGTGGGGGATTACTTTATAGAATACAGTGCGCTATGTTGTCTTCATTTTGTCCATTTCTGATTATTTATCATATTTTATTGTTTTTCATCTATATTTCATACACTCAATTTACGTCATATAAATATAATAACTAGGAAACGAGCAAAATCCAAGATCCCACAGAACAAAACCCGAATACATATCAGCTAAATTCGTACTTCCCCTAAATTTTATATTGCCTTGTATACGTTTATTAATTTGTTTTATAGGCTTCTGGTTTTCATTTTGTATTTTAAACAAATACAACAGCTTAGGGTACATCGAAAGGATATGGAGTAAATGAACATCAGACAAAATCTCTACAAATACACGGTATAAAAACTATCTGATTGTTCTTCATCTGGAAGTCAGCACGGGCCTTCAAGAATGGGCTTTTCTTGTACCTCATACGGCTTCTAGCACTGATTTGAGCGGAATTCAAGGCTTCAAAAAAATTCTTATACGATCATTTAATAGATGTCAGTCCCTAGTGTAAAATTTTGAAATTTCGGATAAGATTCAAGATGCTACGCCTCGGGGTTTATAGTCCACAAACCATGGCAAACCATATACTTAAATCCATAACCAGTGTGACTGTGCGTTGAATTTGAAAAAATAGTTTTGACCATGGCTATATACATTAGTAATGTCTCCTGTATATAAATTTGATTTGTTGTTCTGTATTGGTACTTTTATCGCCGAGACATTAGAGGAGCCACAAAAAGGTCTTTATAGTTACACATAAACGTTTTAGTATTTCTTTTTCGAAGCCGGGTCATATAAAAAAAAAATACCATAAATTGTTTAAATGACCATACAGCAATTTTGTGTTTATTGAGGCAAAGTAAGTATTCAAAATAAGCGAGTCATTTAAAGCAACGCCTCTCTAGAGCAAAATGGCAACAAAGACATAATCAGCGGAAATCTGCAATGTAAGGAGGCAACAAATTGTTAAAAATATGAATAACAGGAAAAGGCGACATATCTTTAAAAACAATTTGAAGAAAGTGTAGGAGTTGGTAATTAGATAGTTCATTTAAGCACTTCCTAGTGCATTATTGACTTTAATTAGCGTTATTTGAAATTTTCCTCGACTGTACCACCAGGGTGTTTCTTTTACTAGCACCACCAAAAACCATCCATTACAGTATGGCGCACACTGCCCACTACAGCCAGTCGGGGAATTTCGACATGGGGAATATAGTATCGCCAAGCATGATTATGACATGTTGACTATTTTGAAAATTTGAATTTGGTATATACTCAAAAGAGTGGGGAAAATTTTGGGTTAATGCAAATTTACAACTCTAAAATTATAAGTTTATAATAAGGTTATTCTTTATGCTATTTTACGTGAATGTTTTGTGGTCATTCACGAATTCATTAAGTTTAGCATCATAACGTATAAAAAACAGACTGAATTTATATATATATTCATTTTTGCTTTACATCTAGCCTTTGCATTCTGCATAACCGGCTCCAGCAATCGTCTGAACTTATGTCTAACCTTTTCTATATTTCAGAATGTTTTACGGACTTTAGATGCCATGTGAGCTTATTTTATTCCACCTTACTACATCGGAGGCTCTGTAGGAGCCATATCAGCTCATTTTTTACCATCTAATTTGTTCAAAATACTGAACTGGTTAAGCACTGGTTAACTGTTAAGCAATTTCTATTCGTTTCAACATCTATGTAAATTGAACTTTTTACAATATTAATAAAATTTATTAAAAATGAAAAACAGTAGTTTTAACATATCAAAAGATTCTGGATAAAATCCTTGAGGAAAAATATGTTGCCAATGATCATACCTACCTAAAACTACAGAGTGAGGTAACGAATATTTTGACACTGGTCAAAGGTATGAGCCATTGTATTGGTGACTTCAGGCAGGATATATGCTTACCCTTCCGGAGAACCTAGTGTCACTCCCAGTTTCATGGGAGTTAACACTGCATTTGAGTGCCTTGGTTTGAAAGGTGTCTTTCAATATTTCTGCGCTTTGTAGCCGTCTAAAGTCAAATGTTTTCTGTGCTTTCGTTTTGGCCATGTCTTTGGACTTATGTTTATAATTTTACAACCCTTTGTTCCTTCGATATTCTACCGCCGTTGTTTCAGATGAAGAAAACAATAAAATGCTGCTCAATTTTACTTTTTCTTTTCTTGTGTATTTTCTTCATATATCTTCATATTGCCACCAGAAATTTAAGACAGGCAATGCGTTCCATACAGACATGATAGAATGTAATAATTTTTATAGTACACTTAACATAGTCGTAGGAGTACATGATTCATTTTGTGCATTTTTATAAATAAACATATGAATTATTAAAAGATACAGCATTTGATGTCGCCTTTGACTCACACTTCTTTTAAAAGAAGTAATAAAAATTGAAGTAGAATGTTTTTCCGTCAATGACTTAAGAGGCGGATTCAGCCATTTAAAAACGATTCTGTGCCTTTCTGGAAAGGTATTTTTTTTNNNNTTTTTTTTTTTTTTTTTTTAATAATTATAATTTATCAAATGCAAAAATTTGCTTTTTAAATTACGTCCAGTTAAACTATACACCTAGGATAAAGCAATGTATACCATGCACTGACATTCAAAATACTGTGTGGGTAACCCTGCATACCAATTCCATCCAAAACCATAGACATTAGCGGCAACACTAAAGTCTTTTCCTCATACAGAATAGGCGATATGGGGCTTGTTAGTAAACGGAGTTCCATCCAATAGTGTCCCTTTTTGTCATATTACTTAATAACACATTTTTTCTACAGTTCAGCATTCTTTTTTTTATATTTAGCTCACCTTTCTCATATGTTAGCTGCATACATCACTTTACGTCAGTGTGTCTATGATCTTTTTTGCATCTATGTAAACAAAATGAATACCCTACCCTTAAACCAAGTTGCGATAAATTCAACGACCACAACGAAACACCTAAGTTTAATATTGGACCATGTTAGAATCTTCTATTCAGTATTCAGAGGAACAAATGAAATCAAACTTGACATTTATAAAACTTCACAAGAAATGCTCATCTGTAATTCAAGATGACTGTCATGCCGATCTTAATTAAATAATGAACCTTTTGGGGAAAAACATGAAAATTAACGAACTTGAAAACCATTTCATAAATGAAGTTTTTTTTTTTATCGGGAAAACAGGATTAGAGTACTCAATATAATTTCAAGATGATTGCCACTGCAGTGGACTCGATTGTTCATAAGTGGAAAAGATGGCTTTACATATGTTGTACAAACGTAAGCAATAGATATAACAATGTTGTACAAATGTAAGCAATAGATATAACAATGTTGTACAAATGTAAGCAATATATATAACAATGATGTTCAAATGTTAGCAGTAGATATAACAATGTTGTACAAATGTAAGCAATAGATATAACAATGTTGTACAAATGTAAGCAATATATATAACAATGTTGTACAAATGTAAGCAATATATATAACAATGTTGTACAAATGTAAGCAATATATATAACACGGACAAAATAAATCGCAGAACATCATGATTTTCCCAACAAAACTTGGTCAACTCCGAGGCCCCTTCGATTTATGGGCTATTTAAAATTGCATTTTTTTTTGTGAATGATGTGTTAAAACACAGTGATCTGTTATAGTCCTAAAATTGTTTTTCATAAATAGTTTATTTCAAGGGTGGATCCAGAGGGGGATTCCGTCCTTCTGGATATATATTTTTCAATTTCGTGCAGAATTCAGCGGAAACTTGACCAAAAAATGAAAAAATATCAAAAACTATTATGGAACCTCTCTTTCGAAGGCTGATTAGATATATATAGTGCTACTTCTATAGTAAAACAAAATTCTTTCTTGTACCTCTTTGATCATATACATGACAATGCACGCAATAAGTCACGTAATATATGCGTAAAAGATATGTTTTTGATAGTTTTGTTGGTGGGATATAACCAGAAAAAGCAAAAATGCAAACCAGCTTATCAAATTATACTTGCAAATAATATCAACAGCAGCAACACGTCTTCACAAAAATCGAATTAAAAATGTATATATATACCGTGCAGAAGACAGGAAGACGACACTGAAAACAACATTCACCGATCTCCAAGATCATATCTCTGAAATTTAGGCCCGTGTAAGGTCATATCTGGTTATGTTAAACTGAAAGTAAATATATTGAACTTCATTAAAATTCTTTGTCCACATTGGTATCCAAGGTCTTTGTCAAATTTTATCCCTGCATCTATTGAAGGGATAAGATAATTATCATTCAAAGGACGATCAGGATCAAGTGTATGTCAAAACAAAATCCATGATAACACACTAAACCGCATTATGATATTCAAATATTTACTACTTATAAATATAGGTATATAACTGTCACTGACCTGATTTATTCAAACACCTGTCTTATTTTATTTAAAGAAATAAATACGTTTCGAATCAGCTCGGTTTTTTCAAAATTTATATTTCATAAATGAAACAAAAATATCAGAACCTAGTCATTTGTAGTGATCATTCCTTGTTAGGGACCGACCATTTAACCTGAAAAGGGGGGTTATGGTTTTTTTCTGGACAGAAAATTCGCGCGAAAAATATTTATTTATTTTTTCACTTTTTTCACGTGTATCGACAAAATATTTTTTTTTTTCAAAATTAACATTATTTTTTGGGACAGAAAGCCTCCTTCAGAAATTTTTTTCACATAAAATCAGCTCCAAAATATTTTTCTTTTAGATGATTGTTTTTAAGCCCTTTTTGTATAGGATAGGTGAACAATTACACACCGCGGATGTACTATTTGCTTGTATGCATGCCTGTTTCTGTACAGTTCGTTCTTTTGGGATATTTTGTAACAGATTATAAACAAATTTACAAGTACTAAAGCTGCGGATGATTTTGAAAATGGCAAATTTTAATACCAACAAAGAAAAAATTATTTCAGCGCGAGTCACTTAAGGATTCTGGTCTCTTGTGGTTCTAATAAGGTTCGATCATTTGGTCAAAAGGGGAATTGATTTGGTTTAATTCAACTGTAAATATTTGTTTCTTTCTTTACAGAGATGGATTTTATCTTTCGGTTAGGTAAAAAAGAAAAGAAAACAAAATAAAATAAAAATTAAAAAACATAAGAGTATGTTTTCAGTTTATCATTTTCCTTTTCTTCATTCGCTTTTATTATGTTTTTTTTATTAATGCTATTATGTTTTATTTATTTATTTATTTATTTATTTGCAGTTGCAACAGCACTGACCACTTATATGTTCTAAATTGGTACCCGGTCTCATCCTTGTTAGAAGTAAGGATTGGAGAGAGGTAGGCGTCTTGTCATGGTATGTGTCGGCCGGTTGTACATGTAGCCAGCATTACCGCACTGACTTGCAAAATTGTATCTTTTCTTCTTATGGTTAAAATTCCATTTCTGCCGGATACCGAAATTATTTAAACAAATTTGCTCTTTCGCTTAAATTAAACCACTTTATCAGGTCTTTTATAACTGAAATGTAAACATTGTTTTATCGAACTCAGAATTTTTTCGTTCAATTGACGTCATTTATGATCTGTCTAGTAATCTGTTCAGGTATTCCTTTGAAATAATGTGGGTCAAAGGTTAAAGTGGGGGAGGTAAATATTGCGGTTAGCCTATAGAACATACAGGGAAAATTAAATTTAACTGCGTAGTGTCCAATGAATTCAATTATTGAAAGATAAATATGACTTGTTCAAATGTTGTTACTTTTTAAAAATACGAAAAGTTTGTTTATAGAAACAGCAACAACTGTGATTCAGCGGTTACCTGAGCAGGTAAATTATTGGCTCCAACATCAATGCTTGAATAACTATTTAAATAAATAACTTATGCAATGTGTTGCTTTCAATCACGCAATACTGCTTTCGCATTACCTATTTAGCGCTCCCAGTCCACGTACCTACAAGACAGCCGTTGACAGTGAATGAGCCCCATCCTTAAAACTACAAAACAGAAATAGTTGGGAGAATTCTGTTTTAACTACCCACATACCCATAATTTTAATACTTTTTGCCGATTTAATGTGAAAAAAAATCGATTATTTTTTTGTCTCGCTCCGCTCGACGGTTTTAAAATAACCCCCATTCAAAAATCCTGGGTCGTGTGTTTTTCGTCTGCCCCCTTTCTTTACAATTGCTAGGCCATATATAGATTGATATTGAGTGTCTATATAGTTTCAAATTGCATCGAAGAGAGCAAGGTTGAACAGTGCTTATATTACTTTAAATATCAATACAGTTTGCACCAATGCTTTTGAAAATAATATACTGGGATAAATCAAATAGTCCTACACTATTGCACAGAAAGGTTCGCTGCAGACACCTCACGTTTGTGTTTGGCCAATCTCATCGAAATGATTATATTGAAAACTAGGCAATATATTGAATAGGAAAGTATGCATGTAAAGGACAGCATTTAATTTATTTTCTATAGTTTGTGGAGTTATTATGAGCTTTTGGTGAATCAGAAATCTTAAAAATTGCCGTTAATATGTGGTGCCTATATATCTCTTCAGCAGTTCGCAGTTATCCGAAGAATCTTCAAAGGACATCGATGATTCTTTTTCGATTTGAATTGAAACCATGAAGAATTGCAAAACTTTTCGTCAGTATGATCGTGTTCAAAATTTTCTAGAATAGTTAATTTTCCGACGGCAAACTAATGTTCTCTATATATTTTTGTAAACCATAACATAAATAAACAATGAAGGGATATGGTGTAAATGCAAATAAGTCAAATACATGGTAAACAAAGCAATGGATCAACGCTTTTATTATTGTTTTCATCTTGAAGTCACCATGAAGCCGCTGCCTTCAACAATTCAAGCTTTGCTGAAACCCCATAGTAAGTTCTAGCACCGGTTTGAGCGGAATTCATCGCTAGGGCAACGCAACCTCCACGTTTTTTTTTTCTGGCCATGGATGAGGGATTGTCAACAAACATTGATTAATTCTGACGAAGTTCTCATGAAACGCATTGCTCAAACTTTTAGGAATTCCAATGCAGGAGTTGTGTCCACCTGATATAACTGTTTGATTTTCGGGGGAGGGGGGGGGGCTTGGGCGCTTTCGGGCGAAATTTATCTCGGTGCAAGTGAAAATGAATTGCCTAATCCTACTTGTCATGAAAACAAATATTTCTTACTTTCATTTTTAAAACAATGTCTGCAAATGCAAACAAATATTTTGATGCGACATTTGGTTGAAATAAATAACTTAATCGAGATGGACATAAAAATAATTAATTTTTCTATGCAAAATCGCCCCCCCTTTTTTTTAATATCAAATGGTCGTTCCCTAACAAAAAGCAGTCTGCTATGTCCTTTTATGATTTGTTGCCAGTTATTCGAGAAAAACTGCTTATAAGCTGGCAATTTTTAATATAGAATTTGTCTGTTGTTCTCATGCTTCAATATCAACATTTTTTATTTCTCAATTAGCATAAATGAAGTGCAAAGATCTTTAGGGCCTCTAGTTGTTTGGTTGTTTCCGGAACTGATCACATACCGGTGTTGTAGGAGTATTTCATGAAAATGTCAATTATTTTTTCAAGCAGAAAATTAAAGTTATGGTTGAATCATCTTACAAAAACTAAATAAGAATGTTGTTTACACTATGTTACCTATGGGTTTTCGAACTTTATGCATGGTCTAGCTCTTTCTGTAATGGATGAACCTAAATTCCAGTTTTACTTTAATTTCTCCATGATTATCATTAGTTAAATTGGACAAATCAAATTAAATTTGTTCACCAATTCCCAATTATGAAAGTAAAGTAAATATGAAAAATTTTGGACAACCTCACAATAACAGCATGGACTTGAAAGTCAAAATACACGCAAGACCAGAAACTACGAAAAACTTAGGAAACTGAAACACTGAATAATTTATGCTGTAGCAATATTTTTTTCTGTGCTTATGAGACCGAAATTTTGGGCTTACAAAACATTACATGAAATAAATATAACATCTGCAAACAGTGAAGAGTAAATAACGGAATAAATCATAACATTTGTTCCAATGGAACCTTTGTCAGATGTAACAAATATTTGTTTACATCTACACCTATATTTTCGCACATTTTGCAGACAGTTCTCGCTCATATCGCCATAATACTACATGTATATAACATATAGCTGGGAGGGTGACAGAGAAAATTGTTACCCAAAGAAAACATTGTCAACCAAATCTTCACTGCAACCCTCCCAGCTATATGGTATTTATTTTATTATACTGTTTTGATTTTAATCATTATTGAACAATGAAAAGAAGGTAACAGTGGAAAAATTGCCCCCCCCCCCCCCCCCCCC
>MJUU01024117.1:36051-60159 GCA_002080025.1 Modiolus philippinarum
CGTCTACGTCTACGTCCGCGTCCGCATTTGGGCATATATCTCTGCAACTATGAAGGGTAGGGTCATCAAACTTTGTGTGCAGATGCATCTTGGGCTATCTCACAACCTCTAAGAAAATTAGGTCTCTTTGACCTATATTTTCCGCTTGACTGGCTTTCATTTAATTTTAGGTCCGATATCTCAGTAACTGTACATGGTAGGATCATCTAACCTTGCATGTGCATGCATCTTTGGGGGTAGGTCAGCATCCAGGCAAAATTAGGTCACTTTGACCTATATTTTCCGCATGATTGACTTACATTCAAGTTTGCGTCCGAGTTCAGATTTTAGTAACTGTACATGGTAGGATCATCTAACCTTGCATGTGCATGCATCTTTGGCAGGTCAGCATCAGGGCAAAATTAGGTCACTTTTCCGTTTATGTCGGAATTCAGGTCTCCATAACTGTACATGATAAGATCATTTAGCCTTTGTATAAGGGATGGTAAATGAGCACCCTGGCGAAATTGGGTTTCTGTGTCCATGTGCCATAACGAGGCGAACTTTGTAATCGTTGATTACCTATGTTTGGGCCGCCGTGCGCGGTCCCGGCTGAAGAATAGGCCCGCAGCATCCTCTGAGCTTTGAGTATGAGCCATCCTAACAGAGGACCCCGAGGGAACCCCGGGATATAAAAATAGGACCCAGTATCTCCGGCTTGCGGGATGTGACCCCTCCTAAACGGAGGCTGACCCCGAGGGTCCCGGGATATAGAAATAGGACCCATTCCGTGGTTGTGCGGGATTAATAAATACACAACCCATCTTTCGGATGGGATGTAACGCAGGTCCACGTGTTGGAAGAAATGCCACGCTTCCTGCACGTTAAAGAACCCTTGTAGCAAGCTCTTTTTGGGGTGGTCCGTAGGTGATCGGCTACAAGGCTAAATTCCCCGCCCTTGACGATTTCACCCTACTTTTCCAGTGGCAGTCAGAATTTCCCGTCCCATGGCCATTTCCATACCCCAAAGTGATTATTTATCAACAAACTTGTTCTCGTCTTGATATAGCTGAAATATTGCTGAGTAGACGTTAAACAATATTCAATCAATCAATCAATCAACCTATGTTTGGGATTGTCACCAGGCATCTTACATATAATATGTAAATGAAAAATATTCTGAAGTATAATAAAACTGTATACAGTATGTTTGATTAGACATAAATTACAACATACACAGTATCTACTGGTCAGCTATTGCAGTTAAGGGCAGGACCAGAACCTGACACAATATCTACTGGTCAGCTATTGCAGTGAAGGGCAGGACTAGAGCCTTGAAACATTAACACATTTGTGTCTTTCGGAGATTATATCCACTGTGATTATATCGAATATCTTCAAAACGGGTCCGGGTATCTAGATCGCAGTTTTATTCGTATACTAGTCTTGTTGGTCAATAATAATGCACTATTATTAAACTTTCTTCTTTATATAATCAATTTAAAGCTATCAAAGGTCAAAATATTGTACGGACTTATGTGATCTAAATTTAAATGGCCTAGCTTTAATGTGTCACGACCTTCTGGTTTTACTTATATTCTTCTTCTACTTCTATATTTAGTGATGGGTCTGACCCCCTCCCCCCCTTTTCCAAAAATGACAGTCATACAATTTTAACAAATGTCTGTTGCGCTGCATTGGCAGTTCGAAAAAAATGATTGTTCGTGTTCCTAATAATTTAACAAGAGACTAGATAGATTGCTTGTAAAAGATGACAAGATGTTTGACATTGTGTTATATATTGTTTCACCTGTCAAGGACATGTATATTGTGCAATAGATTACTGTTGTAACGGATTTAATAATTGATCAAAATTGTATACCTATTTTCGTTAAAAACAATGATGGACCCAGCATTCGAAAAAGTAGGGACTCAAATGGTGTTTCAGAAAAAAGGTGTTCTGTCTATTTTTTGTAATTTTTTCTAAATTTTGTACATTTTTTCCAGAAAATGTGAATCGTCACTGCAACCACCGTTACCCCCACCACTGAGTCAGCAAATTAAAACCGACTGAATTAATTAGAATTACGAAGATTGAATAAATTAGAATTACGATAACAAATATCACATCGAAAAGGTGGTTGTAGTCATATTAATTATTTTTTGTTGCTGAATCCTACATGAAACCTAAAAAAAACTTATATGAGTGAGGGGACTGATGGTCAACGCCTTGAACAAACACTTGATTGTAAAATATTTTGAATAATTTTCTGAAACAAACGATTTCCCTGTAACTTATTTGAGCTCTTCTGCTTTTGGAAGGAAAATATTTCCTTGATCATTTAAAGATGACACATATTGGGATATATATTAAAAAATAGAGATAAACCATTGCTAATTCATTCCAACAGTGAGCGTTATCAGATAATTCTGAAGTGACCCTACATCTGCAGCCTCTTTGCTTCTCTTGCATTTCGGCGTACTCTAGATTTTTACAATCCAAAATGGTGCCAGAATTTCCATGCATCAAAACAGAAAAAGAATAATGACCTAACTGGCAAAAAAAGGATTTTGAATGCAGCTGAAAAAATATAAAAATATGCATTGATTAACTTGAGCAACAATTATAAGAATACCACAAAACTAAGAGACAGTCAAAAAGGAATGTTTTGTTCCACATGTAAGAAAAAATTGCTTTCCTCTTCAAAAGAAAAAAAATCGGTCAAAGGAATTTTATGAAAACGATAACAAACCCCCTCTCCTCTCCGTGACAGATAAAAGAGTTTGTTGCCTATTAAAAATTTACACCGTCGAGTTTTGTTGTACATGCAAATTTAATTATATACGGCTTCGTTGCATTTTTTTTTAAGTTTTCATTTAATTGCATGGTAAAAAATCCCCTTGGTCCATTAATTTCATCCTCAACGCTATATAAGTATACTGTCAAAATTTGTTTTTCAGTGTTTATGTGAGTGTTGGGGGGGGGCATATGAATTGTAGAAGAGAAAACATGTATACATAAAATAGCATATTTTATTGCCATACAAGTCAAACATATAACTATTATATATTATTAAGTAAATTAATTTTTGTTCTATAACTATTGGTACCCAGGAAAATCAAATAGCTGACTACTTTGTCAAACCCAACACTCGTGCTTCTGATAATCTTCGTGTAATGGTTTGCTTATGACTTAGTCTGAATTAAGTCATTGTACAAAATATTTTGATATCGGTGTATTATATTTTCCCTTTTTTCCATAAATTTGAAGCCAACAGAAATCAAGTTCATTTGATTTCAATTAAAAGTATGTTATTTTTTCGGAGGAGGTAAAATGATTCAGTGTATATAAGGACAGACTTGAGCCGATCATATCACGTCGGAGTGCTTCTGTGTTTTGTCAGAAAAGATACGAAACATGCAGTATATATACCAACTATTTATAGAAACTAGTGATGCTCAGTGATAGAGGATGTGTATTGCATCGGCAATACTCGTATCGTGGAAATTTTACCTGTAAATATATAGGTCAGTTAGAATTTCTCAATGTTTGCATTGTTTTAAAATAAAATATATCATGAATCTTTTTAGTGAATATTTACTGCAATAGTAAAATATTTCTAGTATATTTTTTATTAGATTTGTGTAACTATGAGGAAATATTATTTCCGCCGTCTCTGTGTTATGTTTCGTGTAGGACAGAAAGTTATTGACTACAAGGTAAAGATTGTGTACTGCGTTTATATAGGTATCTATAAATATACGCTTTCATTTGATTGGCTAGTGAGAATTTTGAGAGAATGTATCAAAACTCTATAAAGTTAACTGATGTATGGGGGTATTATTCATTCTAAATATTAATCTCATGTTGACATAATTTACCTAAAGAGAATAAATGTGAGGACATTACATCGATTCACTAAAGTTCCAAAATGTTGTGTGATAGAATAGAAGCTGGAAGCTTTACTTCTAAAAGTTTGCAGTCATTGAAGTTAGAAGAAAGTTTTGACAAGTTAACTAATGTAAGTATTTTGTAAATATTTCATAATTTTATTGGTACTTGTTTTAATTTATGTCAAGCTTGTCCATTGATAATTTGTTTTCAAATCATTCTGATCGAACACTTAAAAGTCGTTGTATAATGTGTCAATTTCGTGCATTTAAATTTCATGATGCTGTATCATAGATGCTGAGGTGTTTTCAGTGACGTCCGCGTCTTGCATGTGATGCGGTTCACGTGTCGTCCTGAAACCAAGATTAAATAAATATGGTATTATTGAAGGTTGGATAATGAATATATAACCGTACAGGCATTAGCATTTCACACTTTTGGAATAAACGTGCAAAACATGATGATACCATGTAAATATCATTGATCTATGAAATAAGTACTTATCTTCTTTCATGACTTTATACCATATAATGCGATTGCTGCTAGAATTACGTGTACTGAAAGCCTACTAATTATAAGTATACCATAAGGTATAAAACTACAAGTTTTCGATTTTTGTATCATTATGGGAAAACAATTCTTAGTGACTGGATCTTGAATAAATGATGGACACATTCGGGTATCTTGCTCAGGTAATGAAAGATAAAGTTGTATGTTTGTAGCAATGAAGTTATTTCTATTTAAATTTAACCTAGAGAACTGATGCTATCTAACATTATTAAGATTTAGTTCCCTAGGCTAAGATATTGTTTGACAAACATAACAGCTATTTGTAGAATTCTTGATAAACAAAAGAAACTAAATTTTTTTCTCTTTTATATTTTCAGAACTGGTGTGATGTTGAGAGTTTAGCAATGTTGTACCAAGATAATACGCCATACGAAAGCAGCATGCTTCAAGTGATAGATCAAATCCATAGCAATTCTGCTTCTGTTCCAAATACAACTAACAACGAGCAGTGTAACGGCACATACTACTCTTCTAAACCAGATACGTGTTCAATAAACTCTTGCAATGATACACAAGAAACGATTGAGGATTTATTAGATTTTGACTTCATTTTGTCAAATAGCATAGACAATAGTTCATTGTATCCAGAAGATAACGAATCAAAAGTTAAAAGAGAACCACTTTCTGGATCACAAGAACCACTTCCAGACTTTCATTCTACGTTCATGGACATTCCTGATATTAAATTTGACAATAGCTTGAACAATAATTCTCTAGATATGGAAAATATCAAAAGTGACTTTAGTAAACCTGTAGTTCCAAAGCAGGAGTTTACAACGAGTTCTTGTAGTACGTATATGTTAAGTACGAACAGTGCAATGACAGTACCGCAGTCTCACTGCAGTGTCGCAAGTCCGTCATCAACACACCAGCAACTGCGATATTCCATGATTCCTGGTAATTTGTCGCCTCCATCTTCACCTGAACTTGACGATCACATGAAACTGCCATTACAAATTATGTCCCAGTCACGAAATCAAATACCATCTTACCATGTAGCGCATTCACCGCCAATGCAACAACCGCATCCGTATTTGATGTCTGGTCACCCATTCATGGCAAAAATGTCACAATCACACATGATGCCGCATCAGATGATAACACCGCCATCTTCGCCACAACTAGTTGATCTCTTGCTTCCACAGCAGGCTATGGACGCAAATAATATACAGCCAAAGAAACGGGGACGAAGAACTTGGGGCCGAAAACGACAAACAAGTCACACGTGCACCCATCCAGGTTGTAGTAAAACTTACACCAAAAGTTCGCATTTGAAGGCTCATTTACGCACACACACCGGTGAAAAGCCGTATCATTGCACATGGAAAGGCTGTGGATGGAAATTTGCTCGATCAGACGAACTAACCCGCCATTACAGAAAACATACAGGTGATCGTCCTTTCCAATGTCATCTCTGTGAACGTGCATTCTCAAGGAGTGATCATTTGTCACTGCATATGAAGAGACACATATGATAATCGACAAGAAGAAGTTCAAAATGGTCAAGAACTGATATTTGACATTATTACATAGACTATAATATATTGTTATTTGCCGTATGATGTCGGTATCTAATTGTATTTTAAAATGTTCAAGACCATCACAAGTCTGCCCAGACAGCGTTAGCCCGGTGTACATACCACTGGCCGAAAGTCGCGGCTGGTCCGTGTCGGCCAAGGTGTAGAGGTAACAGGTGTTTGTAATGTTTACGAACAAGTACACGCTGGAGTAAATTCTCATGTCAAAAAACATGTCAAAAGTTTTGCGACCAGTCTTGAATAATGACAAAGTGCTAGTAGACTATGCAAGTTGAACGAGCAATTAACAACGAAGCCTTTAAAAGTTTTGAAATGTTTTATCAAAATAAGTGCAATTATTTTTAAGTGCCTACTTAAATATGATATTTACATTTTTATCAATTTCATTTTTAAGTTTTGATCACAAAAAGTCTTACCAGATTTTAATCATGCAAGTTTGTCAAAGTTTTGAATAGTTTCATGGCGGGAAATGTTCGCGACTGGTTTCAGTTTTGTAGACCTGATTCAAGGTCATAATATTTATAAAGATATAATCAGAAACATGACAGAATATTTTTATAAAAGGACAAATAGAAATAGCTAAATTGTGATGATAATTCTTTCCACCGCAGGTGACGGTACTTAAATGATGAAATGAAAAATCAAATAGTTAGATGATTCAAAGTTAGAATTTTTGTTTTTATTGTAAATTTTGGTGCTTTTTATTGTTAAATTATTTGATATTATTTGTATTTTGTATATATACACGATGCCCCCTTTTCCTAGTCAATGGTGTTCAAGGTTGTTAATAAGTGCCATATACTATCAAGTATAAATATGTATCACGTCAGTAGAAATCGGCTTGTCTGATATTCTAAAGATGAACAACACCTTAAATATAAATAAATAATGTTATTACTACTTTATTAGTTTTCTTTATTTTTACCAAGAAGATTTCACGATGAAGAACAGATTCCCAGATCTTTTAACAGGGCAACTTGTAACTAATGGTCCCTTCTCTGTCATATCTGTGCTCTGTCTTGTACTAATATGTGTTTCTATGTTGGTACCCGGGTAATTCTGTTGTTTAAAAGTAATCACATGTTTAATTGTCAGATATTAGCAAAACTCACCATTTTTTAGGTATTACCAAGGCGAAACAAATATTTGTTGATTATATCCGTTCTCGCTGCATCAATAAGCATAGAATGAATACTAAAGGAACAAGACAATCGTATGAAGCTTTGGTAAAGCAAAAAAAAATGTTTATCTTTTAAATGGAGATGCCGTTTTGAATAAAGAAGGTACATGCTAGTCAGAACGATCCTCAACAGGTAGAGCATTGCCTTTACCAGTGCCCTAAAGAGTTTAAGTTTAATATCTAACGATAAAACAATTATTTACACGGAAGCGGTCCGAAATTGAGATATATTCTTGCATAAAGACCAAAGTCCATGCTGGCAAATTGAGAGTATAAACTAGGGTGTACACAAATTGCAGTATAAGACCTTATAAGCACAAAGAAAAAGAAAAAATGAAAAATAGACAATTTCAAATATACGAAACAACTTGTTGCCCGATCGCAGCCTTCAGCTACGCACCACATGTGCAAATACTCGTATATCATACCATTATACCATTATACTTCCATTTAGAAATTTAGAACGTATCATTTGGTAGCAAAAAATGCAGTACACGTAGTTCGATACGGAGATTAACTTAGTCAAGGATTAGTGGCAGGATCAATATATAAGAATAAGAAAACCGGAATAAGAAATTTATTAAACAAACCAAGAACCCACAAAAGCTATCACAATACAGCGACATACATAAATAACAACAAACAATATAGACCACTGTGAAGGGCAGGACCAGAGCCTGTGTTCTTATCAATAACCTATAACATATGATGAATCCCGCAATGTTTCAAAGCAAAATAATGCAACAGAAAAAAATTAAAGACCAAAAGATTGTACCACAGGAAGGACTTCATAGAAATAACACTGCAATACCATACAAAAAACCTTGAAAATATGAGATTATCCATTTCAATTACAAATTACATTGACACTGCTTCTAGATTGCTAGATTGTCATATTTCTTGAAATTTCTTGAAATAGACGTTATCATGATTATGTGATTTTGGATTCGATGGTAGGTTCGGAAAGAGTCGCAGTTTTAACCTATTTGTCTTTCGTTGTGCCGAGTAATAACAGGGAATCGGGAAACAATATTATGTTGTGGGAATAAAGCACATGCGTTAGGTTTATGGACTTATACCAAAAAATAGTCAAAATAAAATAACTTCCAGATTCTCAACCCGGGTTCTCAACTTACCTTTAAAAAACCTATTGAAGTAGTCGAATTATATTTTTTAATTTCCTATGAATTATGGAGAAAATTCAAAATAATCGTTTTCCTCACACAGAGACGAAAACATCGGATAAACGAGTACCCTGTGTCATGTTTTTTTTCGAGGATGGAAAAAAATAGATAAAAGATTGGAAATAACAATGAAAGGATATGGAGTAAATGTACATGAGACAAAGTTCTACAAATATACACGGTAAAACAAGCAAAGGAACAACGCTTTTATTGTTGTATTTCTTGAAGTCACCATTAGCATTCAACAATGACATTTGCTTATACCTCAAGATAAGTTCAAGAATGCAGTACTCAATCCGAATCAGTTATTGATGGGGGATCTATATATTTACTAGTTCCAGATGGTTTTTTTGGTTGTAATTTTAATTCAGTACCCAAAAACTATCTGGAACTGGAAAACTTGCAAAAAAGAATATTTAGGGGTATTTGTTTTCCAAGGTTGAGACTACATATTGACGAAATATCAGAGTACCCCCATGTAAGTATAACAGGCAACTTAAAGATCTAATGACAAATGAAGCAAAATATACTAATTCGAACAGAATCAAATAAAACATGGAGAACTTGAACAATATTATGTATACTGTTAATTGGTGAAACGTCACTGCTTTATGTCTATGTGAAGAGGAATTCCAAAGAAATTATTCACTAAAATCGGAAGACCTGTGAAAGACTTAGATTTGTGGGCGCGGTTTAAAAACGCATTTCTCTTGTACAATTACAGTAATTTTGTTGCTTGTACACGGATCATTTAATTTTCAGAACGGAGCTGGGACATATTAGATTTCCCCCTCTTTAGTCGAAACAATTCCGAAATACCATTTTGATGAAAATATTTTTTCTCACAGTGGACGAAATCTGGGCTGGACTTTATCGATCCAGGCGCGAGCCAGGTAATTTTTTGGACTAAGGACTAAAGACCAGAAAATATTATTAAAAATCAAGCCATCATCCGCAGGAATCGAATGGTCTGCGCATTATACAGTTTCAGCAATTTCACGGTAAAATTAAATGCATGTGCATATAATCGTGATTATTGTCATTCCATACTACACATTACAAATCCATAAAGGGAAGATAAGTACGCGAACACGCATTATGGAATTTAGTATTAGATTAATTAGCTATGTTAAAATCACATGGTCTTCTGAATTTTGTTTGTCTTTTTTGTGGAAAATTTATGCTGCTGGTGAAAATTATACTGTTTGTAGCTACCCCACTGCAGGACCCGAGGTATGAATATTTTATCCGTTTCGAGTCGTTAGCATTTACTAATATGATTAGGGAAATAATGCTTCATCTGCTTTTTGGAATGAATTGCAACACACGTGCAAAACTTGTTATGTTTGTAAAAAGATTTAGATATAACAAGCTTAGCCGGTAAACCTGTTACAATTATAGACGTAACAATGGATAAAAGTAGGCTTTCTGTATAGGGCTTAAATGTATAAAAAGACTGCGGTCTTTCCAGACATGTGAAACTCGGAGTATATTTTTTTTAAAGATGTACTTAATTTCAACGAATTAACTCAAACGTGTTGTGAACAACGACATAAACTAGTAGTAAAGTAACATCTCATCATAGCATGCAACTATATTTATATTCCAAATTAATGGATTTCGCTTAGTTGGCAATTTAGGGTTCTGACGCACTAGTGAAATGGGAGGGGGCGTGGGAAGTGTACGTCCCTTTCAACGCCAAAAAAATGTTGTTGGAATTCTGTATTTAACTACTCTTATACCTCTAACTTAAACTCACGTTGACGTGAAAACGAAAATTGATTGAAAGGATTTTTTTCATGAAAAAAAAATTGTCAATATTTTTTTTGTCTGCTTCCGCTAGGCGGTTTTCATACCATTTTCAGGATTTTAAATGCTCCCTTTCTAAATAACTAAATACCGAACTAAATGTGAATTTAGTTTCTGCATATGCGCATCTCGACAACTTATGTCTCTTCAGTGCAGATAAAATCTAAACGTTTGAAAGACCATAAATTCAACGACGTTTAAAACTGATAGAGAGCAATAACCAGTATAACCAAATTGAATATGATCTAAATGTAAAGCCATTTCAGCTAAGGACAGAGCTTTGCATTAGGGAGATACTCCTTAGTGTGGCAATCTTGATAGAAGTCTATCTTTTAGAATTTTTACCTCATACTGTGATCGGAGTATTGATCTGTTATTGGTTTTCTAAATGAATAAAAATTTTAACCTCTCATCGGAAATGACATCATTGATAACTATTCAATACAAAACTTTAATATTCGAACAAAGGGAGGTAAGTTAATCTTTTAAGACGAATTTTTTGGCAATTTTTACCAGTGGCCCATGCAATGTAATTACAGTTTACCATTTAACACACGTTTTCACTGCTCACATGGAACGCTAAATGCCATAATGTCTTCTACTTAGCTAGGTAAGAATATTATTGCCATAATAAGATTAATCTTTCATGATTGATGATATTCGTAATCCGATATTGTGTCATGTAGATAATATTAAAAAATATTACCTCACGTGAGCTCCTTACACGATGCTGAAAATCTATTCTTATTATTCTATCCTTTTGCGCAGTACGAAATATTTTTTTTTAGGAAATTGAATGATTGCTGAAATTGATCAAAATTTGTATCAGAACTTTTTGAGTGAAGTTCAGGTACCGATTTGTGAAAGTGGGTTTCAATTGTAAATCGGCAACATCCCAGTCACACTGCGCAAAAGCATAGAACGATAACAGTAGATTGTCAGCATCGTGTAAGAAGCTCACATGCAGTGGCTGTAAGTCGGACGTTGTATGCACGTTTGAAAAAGGTATAGGTTAACGTTGATGATCAATGCCCATAGCATTTGAACGTCCAAGAAACTATATATTCCTTGAGACGTTACTCATGTGCAACTGATGGGAAAGGGCCAACATGGACTTTGAATCCGAATGAACGCATCCAATTATTGTTCAAATTAACATTGCAATGTTTCGATGGTAATATTTTCAACACATTAAACACGCTTCATGACTTAGATTATTTAATTTGTTTGATCGGTTTCAGCACGTTACCAGGACTGTCGAATGACTGATACGCACGATATGCATGCTAAGTGCTAAAAATAGTCGCTCTTGCTTTCGATAGCAGAGCTTGATGTAAAAAGCTTAGTGCATAAGACTTCCCTTAAAACTAAGTAAGACTCACACGATGCAGAAGCAGTACCTTTCTCGAGGTTGGCGGATGATAACTGGATACCCCAGGTAAAATCACAATTTCGAAGAGGAATTTATGCCCCGCCAGCAGTGATTGTACCCTGACGCCTGCAAACTAAGATCCAAGCTATGAGTTAAATCGCCTACTGCCTTCAGAGTGACTTTGGAAAGAAAGTCAAACGCTATATGGGAATCATTAAGACAGACAAACAGGACAGTCATCTGGAAGGGAAAGAAAACACTAATCTTAATGTACTAGTTTGAGCATAAGGCTCATCACCTTACCTTGGAAATAATACAGCTGATTGGAGGCTAACATCTTCCCAAGTCAAGTTTTAAGGTCCATGTCCTTTTCCGCAATTCCTTTACCGATTTGGCATAAATTTTACGGGCTGCCTCCCTACACTAGAAGCAAATTGATAAGCCAATAAAATCAATCAAAATTGGTTAAGACGAATTTTCATTGATTCTACTGGTTGCATTTTCTCAAAAGAAGTAGCCAAAGAAATATAAATGATGTCTGTCCCAATCTCAATGGCTCATTTAGTTGCTTCTTGAGTAGAGAAGTAGGCCAGGATATATAACCCATATCTCATTATCTGTTAATGAATGATTTGTGGGGAAGGTCATGCTCTTCAAACACTTGACTTTGGAAGATTGGAAACTAAATGTCAAATCTAACAACACTATAAATCACGCCGGGTATTCCGATACATGGAACCGGAGGGGCACAAAAACACAGAGCTCATTTTTGTTTACATGCGGTAGGGTGGGTTCAGATTTTTATTAATAAGTCAACAAAGCATATGAAATTGGAGTAAATAAATTGTCATATTTATATTTTATATAGAATTAGTTATTCACAGGTAAAATTTCACTTCCCAAAACCCTTTAACAAACTGCGGGGACAAATTAGATTATCCAAGTTTGCGATTTTTCACGGCGATGTGTCCAATAAAAGTGATGGGACGTTCATGTTTTAGACCATATCCAAAACATCAATGGTTCCGTCTTTTCATTAATATCTACTGGACATTTTCTGAAAGTATTAGTTCTCGGAATTCACTCGTTATATCTTTATTTGGCGACTTACCCAACAAGGGTGCTTAATAATGGGCACAAAAAACCGCGGAGCATGATACAATTGAACACGGAGTGGACACATTCAAATGATACAAGGAACGCGGAGTTTGTTCAAGCAAAAATAGAAAATAATGAAAGTTTTATGCAGTTTTGACTTGCTTTTTACGAATGTATGTATTTCAAACTGGTGACCATCTTGCTTTAAATTACCTCTCTTAAGGACCAACCAATGAATATCGTGGCCAAGTCTGATTCCTGTAGGCGCAGTAGTCTCAGAGAAGATCACTGAAAGTGTTCAAAATGGCCAAATGTTGAACTATATTCCTCACTGCCAACCATCTTTAATAAAGTACAAGATGCTTTGTTTTGGGTCGTTTTAACTTGGAGATGGGATGTTGTCTCCTTGACATTTACCCGATTTCCTTTCCTTCTCAACTTTGAAAAACACATCTTTTACAGGGTTCCACACAAAAACGTGTGTTTCAAAGTTGGTTTTAATTGTCCAAGAAGTTTTCTAAATGCGTTTTTTTATCAGGTTCGATGTTTTAAAAACTATTAATTGACAGATAATCTCCTCTCTCATTTTTTTCTGTCTTTTTTTCGACTTTTGTAGAGAAAATCAAATTCTCAGACAACATATCAATTGTCTGCTAGAATAGTATTCCAAAAGACGCAAACTCTGACAAAAATCATTGGTGTAGCTTCCGTTCCTACATGAAAACTCTAACCAAAATCACTCTTTCATAGAAACATGACAGAATATCAATTTCATCATGAGACTTGCTCCAAAAAAATATAATGCCAATGTTTATAATATTTGTTCCAAAGATACTTTTAATGTACCGAACAAATATACATCGACACACATGCCGACAGATCAACAGACAAAAAAACACATAAAACCAAAACAAACAAACTAACTAAAAGCCGAAATGTAGCTTGTAGTTCCCTCCCCTTTCACAAAATCACTTCTTAATCTGATAAGTCAGGTATCATGCCCCGGCACCTGAATTGGTTTTTAGGAACTCAGACTTCAGTCTACCTGTATTGGGTTTTATTCGTATGTTTATTATACTATAGGGAAACGGGACAGATAAAGGGGAGGTCTGGGTACCCATAAACCGAATTAACCCTACCGCTGGCTTTTGCTAGTGCCGGTACCAAGTCCGGCTGTTCCGAGTTCCTATCGTTGTCTACGTTTGTCTTTTGTCTTTTTCGTGTTCATCATGTGTAGTTCCATAGCAGATTGTGGCATGTAATTATAATGTTCAGCCATTGTAGGTTTTTCCTGTTATCCATTTTTTACATTCAGAGCTTCCAGGCGCGTCCTTAGGTAGTGAATAGGGGAAATGCTCTGTCTATGCGGGGAAGTCAAGTCATAATACGGAAAGCTTAACACGAACAATAAAAGTGACAACAGAAGTCCGAATTTTTAGCCATTTTAGCTAAACTGTTTGGAGAAACGCCACGCTCCATGCAGTTTAAAGACCTCATGTACATTTTCTAAGGAGAAAAAGAAAGGAAATGGGGTAAATGTCAAGGAGACAACATCCCGTATCCAGGTTGAAACGACCCAAAACAAAGCATCTAGGGGTCACCGTACGGTCTTCAACACTGTGAGGAACCTCACACCATATAGCAAGCCCTAAATGGCCCCAAAAAGGTTAAAAAGTGAATAAATCAATGGTAACAAACAACATCCAATAACCCAAATATCAAGAAATATCAAGAGAGAAGACTTGTCGGGAGTCATGTAGAAATCTAAATTTCCTGCCCCTACCCATTTCTCCCCTTTTCAAGTCCGTTTTTTCCAGTTGTCCCTTCCACCTTTATGCCGCTTTTCCTTTACTATTTTTTTTAATTGATTAACTTTTTTACCGTCCTGATAATAGCTGAAATTAATATTGCTCACTGGATATTGAACACCTACTCATCAACCCGGCAATCCACGTATCACGCTTAGGCTGACTCTTTGCTTTCACATTTGTAAAAGCGTATCTCGCCTATATTAAGGGAAATTTTTCACCAATCACGCTGCCAAAATGGATTTTTTGACCCAACAAGAACCCTCTTGGATTTTAGCCGTTTTGCTTCATCATGAATGCCTGTCTTTTTCTGTAAGTCGGTGTGTTATCCTGTTGGAAATCTACACGATTTCTGTTTTTTACACTTTAAATGTCATCTCTTACCATCATGTCTGAATGTGGACCTGTCTGACTGTCAGTCTGTCGACTGGTCAACCTGTTTTCGTAATTACATCATATTGATGATATTTCTTAACTTGCATATTTGTTGTCTGCCTGAAAGGGTATGGAGTAAATGCAAATGAGAAAAAGTGTCTAAAACACATGACTAAACCAAGCAATTGAACAGCTCTTTAATTCTTGTTCTTCGTCTTGAAGTCACCATGAGGCCCTTTTCAATAAGCTATGCTCATACTTCATAGTAAGACCAAGACGGAATTCATTGGAAAAAGTCGAGCAACGCCATACCCATGTATCCCATTACAATTGTCTAAAGTTCGAATTGTTAACGCCGTTGTCGAAACAACATCCCAAGTCTGACTACTGTGACTTTTCGTCACGGGTGAGACAAATTCGTTTGAATTTGTTGGTTTACTATCAAGTAATACAGACCATGTTTAAGTATCGGCTTATATTTATTAAGTATCGGCTGATATTTACATCGTGTTTATTCAAGCGCAATACCATCTTTCAGAATCATTATGTATATGTAGTACCCTTTTCAGAGCACGTGATTCCACCTATTTAGCTTATTTGTCGATTTCTATACTTAATTTAAACGGTAATATTTCCTAAAAGTGGAATTTTATAAAGAGTACATCATTATAATTTTTCTTTCCATGAATATGATATAATTCACAAAAGTATACACTGCAATCTGTATTCATTCGTAGTATTTGCGGGCTTTCTTTGCATTAAGAGACTAATTCTGAGTAAATATGACATTCCAAGTTGTCTTTAATAATATCTTGAAGTGATTCTGACATTTTTCTGTGCTCTCTCCATGTAATTGATATTGTTCCTTGTGCCCGATATCCGTGTTCTGTGTGCAATTATCATTTAAAGCTCCGCGGTTTTTTGTGCCCACAATTAAGCACCCATGTTGGATAAATCGCCAAATAAAGATATAACAAGTGAATTCCGGGAATTGATACTTTCAGAAAATGTCAAGTAGATATTAATGAAAAGACGGAATTAATGATGTTTGGGATATGGTCTAAAACATGATCGTCCCATGGCGGTTAAAGCCCAGACAGACGTTCATATGCAGAAAGATTAACACGATAGCATAAACGTTAGAACCATGTACGATTCGGGAGAATCTGCACAGGTCGTCAGGGAATGTCAACATTCAAAGTTTTCCACGGACGAACAGCGTAACAGTGTCGAAATTGGTCATGGAAAAAGGAACATCCAAATCACTGTATGAATAGACAAACCAAACGTCATAACAGCCAGAATAAAGCCAAGTACTAGTATATAAAAACAAAAAACCAAGTATGTAAATGATGAAAACAGGGATAGCTTCCATGAGAATTTGCAGAGTTTTTGTTCTATTAAAAGATTGAGATGCAAAAATTGGACACTAGCTTGAAAAGAATGGTATGAAAACATGGAATATAAAGCGCAAAATGCATTTTGTTCAATGGTACAAATACAATGGTAAACCTGTGTCGCCTGTACTATACATATTGAAGAATTGCTGCATACCCTTGCATATTTGGAAAAATAAAAAACAGAAACACAAATTCTATGATTCACCTTTACAGTGTAACTATAAACTAGAGTGATCCGGCAAATTTGGTTGAAAAGTACCAAGCGGGTTCAGAGGAGTTGCTAATATTGTTGAAATTGATTCCATATATACGGAATGACCGACTAATATTAATATTTACATGTCGATCCTGCACTAAGTACTGGCGACACAAAAAATCAAAATGTCTTCACACAAAGATATTCACCTGACATTAATATCATCGAAAAAAAAAACAAAACAAAACAAAACAAAACAAAAAACAAAATTCAAACAAAATATGTCACAATTAATAGAAAAATCAAACTACCTGTATCAATAAAAGATGTTAAAGTCTTGAAATATGTTGATGATAATAACTAGAAAATAGCTACATGTTTGAAATGTTGATTTGTATGCCCTGATGTGCCATTTAATTGAAAATTGAATATTCTTATTCAGATATGAAAGTAAAAAACACTGAAAGGCAAAACCATCAATGTGATATGAATCTTGTGAAGGACACTTTTACATGAAAAAGACTAGCAATTATGCAATAATTTTCTTTGGAATCAACGCTCTCGTCGACAACGGAGAGAAAAATGTAGAAAATTTATAGACGATTTCACAGACACATATACAGCGCAGGATGTTATGAGTCCCCAGAAAAATAAGGCAAATCCAGAATGAATTTGAATCAGAGCAGATAGCTGAGCTGGAAAAAAACAAGATACACGGAACAAGATCAGAGAGACATGAAGACTCTTGCTACTGAAGTTGAAACAGCAGCAAACATAGACAACATGTATGATTGACACTAAAAATCTTCATGTAGATAGACCACATAAAAGATAAAAGAGGAACGCTTCTCAGTAAGATGTCTGCAAGGTATTATTTTCCTATTATAGAATTTTGTGAAAATTTCTATGTAGAAACACATTGTATTATTGTTCAAAATGTAAAATAAAATTTTGGGGTCACCGTGCATAATATGCATTTAAGTGCAAAAACTGAAATTTGAAAATTTCAGTATTTTACATAGAAAGGATAGAAAAATGAATATATGAGAATAGCTTGAAAAGTCTATTATAGATTCTGTTCATACTTTGCATGTGTTTTGAAATTCTTATATAGTTTACATATAAAAATAAAAAAAGGGTCACCGTTGAAAAAAGAGAGATAAAATACGAAATATTAATTTCTCTATTGATATCCATGTTAAATTCTTTTATCAAATTATCTCCCTTGCATAATTTCTGTGTTTCCGTAAATCCAGCAATAGATTTAAAGCTCTTATGTTTTAGTTCACCTTTTGCTAATAGAAACGTTGTATAAGAGATAAGGAATAACATTTGTAAATACGTTGGAATTTCTTTACATTTTGAAGAACTATTTTGTTAAATTTCTGAATGAATGAAACCTAAATGCACAAGTATTAGACAAAAATGGCGGAATAATCGACCACTGAGACACCTTAAGAAAGATTAAGACACGATGACAGAAACACTTTAACAAAGTTCTTAATAGACATGAATCACCGAAACATATAGAAATAGTTGTAAAAGACATTGAAACACTATCAATAATTGAAGAATCATTTGATCTATTTCAAAACAAATTTGTCATTGAAAATCTGAAGAAAGAAGAATGATGTTGATTTGATTAAATAACGATTTTTTTTCCAGAAAAGCCAAATAAATAATCCCATCCACAAACTCCTTACTATGAAAATACAAACGGAGAGGGCTCATATTCAAATTGCCATAGAAAGGGGTCTTACTTGCTTTGGTAATTGGGAGGCGTGTAACCATGCAAACATACATAATTTTTAAAAGATATATTTATAAGTTGAGTGAGCGAACTTTGGAAACATATGACCTTGAATTACAGAATTACAGAAACTAGATTTACAACAAATTCGGTAAATATTAAGTTATTCATACAGCATTTTATATTGATACTGTCGGCTAATCATAATAGAGTGTTCATTCTAGTGTTAAACAGTATGCTTTAGTTTGGGATCTACAACACAGTAGTCTAGTATCCTGGAGTAACACAATTCAGTAAATGACACCGATTCGGTTTTGGATCTACACTCACTGGTCTGCTATCCTAGAGTAACACAATATATGAGTCCAATGGGCCGTTAGATCAAAGTATGCCTACACGGCATGACAATGTTCAACAAAGTGGTCTCTTTGCTTTTGTGTTGAACGGCACTTACTCCACTAGCGATTTCAAAGACCAAGTGTTTTGTTTGTTGGTTTATAATTAATTACTTTGAAGAAACCAAGGGGACAAAAAGGATGAGAAAAAAGTTCTGCTTACTTATGAGGTGTTATCCTTTGTATACAATAAGTAACAATGAATAAATATGAAGAGAATATATTTGTAAAGGATATATACAACATGCAACAACCTGACATGTCTAATAGTTCAATTAACTAGCTGATAGGATTAATATTAAATGAAATGACTTCTTTTTATAACAGTACAATGTTTTCCCGTAAGTAAGATCGAATTAACCTTTGGTCAAATTGTAAAGATTAATTAGAACAGATAATTGATGAAAAATTAATCATATTTTAATAATAATTTCTTTATCTGAGTGCATTCAAATGAGGGTAATAAATTATCGAACAGAATTTTCAAAAGCCGAAATCCAAGGGGTAATAGTTAAAGTAGGTACAAAACCACCAGAAAATTGTCAACTGCAATGGTTCTGCCTTGGTACAGACATTTCAAAAGAACCTAACCTCTCCTTTCATTGCGGCAGTGAAAGAGAGGACTTCAACAGCAATTGCTAACAGTGAAGATGAATGGGACTGATCTATTTCACAATTTTTTATACGCCCGTCGAAAGAGGGACGTATTATGTTATACTCTCCATTCGTCCGTCCATTTTGGTTTCTGGAGTTTTTTCTGCCACCGCTTGACATATTGATTTGATACTTGGTATATGAATATACCTAGTTGAGATACAGATCAAGTTGGAATTTGGTTCCGGTCGGTTAATTTTGTACAGAGTTATGGCCCTTGGACTTAGTGAAATTTTGAAAAATATAGTCCGTAAAAAGATTCCCCGTGCGAGAGGTGTATGCTCTCTATATATTTCAGTTATGGTGTACCTGTTCGTGAGAGAATTTCTCATATGGATATACTATCATACTTTAAAATTTTGGCATTTATTTTAGTAATTTCCAAATGTAATTCTGACCACCTGTTAAAAATGCCCACATCTCACTATTTTATAATGCCAAGTTTTCTTACAATCGACTTGACGAGTGCCCTGTGTTGGTCTATATGTGTAATCGTCCACTAGCTTAAGACACTAGTGCTTTTGTCGGGAAACGGATGACAGTGATTGTAAGAGCACTTTGCCAGTTTAATTAACGTTTGTTGACAACCCCGCATCCATGACCAGGAAAGACATGAATGTGGCGTTATTCGACAATTAGCAAAGAATTCCGTTCAAACCGGTGCTAGGGACCGTCTTGAACTTACTATGAGATATGAGCAAAGCTCTTTGTTGAAGGCCTCATGGTGACTTTAAGATGAAGAACAACAATAAAAGCATTGTTTCTTTGCTTGTTTTTATCATGTATTTGTAGAGACCTTGTCTCATGTACATTTACTCCATATCCTTTCATTCACCATTCATGAGTTTTTTCCTGTAACCGCTTGACATATTGATTTGATATTAAGTATATGAATGTATTTAGGTGAAATACAGATCAAGTTGATTTTATACAGAGTTATTGGCCTTTAACTTGATGAAATTTTGAAAAATATAGGTTTTCGGAGTTTTTTTTCTGTAACCTATTGACATATGGATTTGATGTATGGTATATGATTGAATGTTTATAAATTACTGATTAAGTTTAAATTTGGTTCATGTTGAATGATTTTTGTGGACAGTTATGGCTCTTGGACTTAATTTTTTTTTAAATTCTTTTTGCACCTTTGCTATATATTATCTTTTAATATTCATTTGTATTTGTTAAATGGTTACATTTTGGAAAGGCACATTTTCTGTTTGATTTTTCTGAATCAAAATTTTGTTGTCCAAAAATGCCAAAAAATTCGAGTTGACTGTTGACGGGCATATCATGCGCTCTTGGTGCAACAGTTTATTTGATGATCGTCTGAGACGGAACTTTTGGAAGTTTTGATCAATAAGGCGGTCATGGAGATAACCTAAGAGAAGGAAGCAGTCGGAAACGACAGCTAATCCCCACGCAGAATTACCTCAGTCAATCATGTATAAAATGTAGATCAAAGTGACCTAATTCTTACCAGGAACCTCACGATTATCCAAGACGCATCCATTGATAAAATATTATTCCTCCACTTGCTCTAGTACTTCAGATCTTGACTTTGTCACCAAATTTAAAATGCGTCACTCATACATGAAATGTAGGTCAAAATGCCCTGATTCTTTTCAGGAACCTCATGACTATCAAAGATGCGTCTAATGAAAAAATATATTTTTCCCCTGCCTGCTGTGATATCTCAGATCTGGATTCGAACGAGTCTCTCATATATGAAATGTAGCTTAAGGTGACCATTTTTTTTTACCAATTTCAAGGACTTTCCAAGACGCATCTGTTGACAAAAGTTCATCAACCTATATCTGTTGTTCAAAAGAAACGTGGACTTTCACTTTGTAATGAAAAAAACGGACGGACATGTGAACTGGTGAAAGGCTAATTACCCATCCCCAACTCCGTTGGGCGAGGGCATAATAAGAAAGTCTGCATAATTGGTGCTAGCTCTCGGCAAACAAATCAACCGTGAAACATGCATTCCATAAGCAGAAGTTGCTGTCCCTCTTGAGAAAATAACAAAGTTACTGGAAATTGATAAGTTTAAAGTCAAGGTCGTCCTTTTTGTCGTAAATTTTAGTACTGAGATGACCATTTTCATCTAATTCGAAATGTAAGTACACAACAAATGTAGATCAAGTGGATTCTGTTGTTTTCTCTGTTCCTGAATTCGGAGCATATATTGATTGGATCCTATTAGCAAAAGATGAATGGAAAGATACATCAATGTATTAAAGGACCTAGCTTCTTTTATTTAATGACATTTTAGGAGTCTCTGCCTACGAATAAATTCAGCCTCGTAGGAGTACAAAAACAAGTCTGCGAGTAGAGGAGCACAATTCTTCCCTTTTGGTATATCAACTTGCTGTTGATAAATAGAACCTAACAATGTGATTTTACGAGTTCCTGAAGAAATTCAGTTTCACAGGAGTGTGAGAACAAGTCTGCAAGTAGAGGTGCAGTTTGTGCTCATTAGTATTTCAATTTGTTGTTGATAAATAGCACCTTCAAAGTTGATATATAAGTTCCTGAAGGAATTCCGTCTCTTAGGAGTATAATATCTCTTAGGAGTTTAAGAACAAGTTTGTGAGTAAAGGAGGACAATTCTTGCGATTGGTGTACCAAATAGTGGTTTACATCCTCCTGAAAGGCTGAAACAGGAAACATGAAAGGATATGGAGTGAATGTACATGTGACAAAAACGCACACGATACATAGAAAACTCCAGTTTATCAAGGACAGGGCTTTTATTCCTGTCTACATCTTGATGTCGCCTGAAGGTCTTCAACTAGAGGTAAACAATATTCACCCCCTCAAGCGAGATCAAGAAGGCCCCTAGCGTGCACTTAAGCGGTATTCTTGACAAAAATTATATCAAGGTCACTCCCTTGCTCCCCACCCGCCATGGAGTGCCAACTTGGGCGATGCTCAGGGTTATCCAGGTGAAAGCACCAGGGTTACAAGAAGAGAATAAAAATGTTGAGCAACATCGATCGCAACTAAAATGTGTCATTGAAGCAACACATGTCGGGAGCGGTCAATGAGAAAAAAAGTAAAATCGGGCAATGTATGCCTACAAATATTTGTCATTAAGTAGCCCGACGAAAGACAAAAATAAGGACAAAAACAACGTATTTTACTGAATATTTACTGGACAATATTTCCGCCAAATTAGCTAAAATTGAGGAATCCAACTCCCGATTTTCGTTAATATAGAAATTTTCATGAACCATACAAAAATATTTTGGTACAATACAAGTTACCAAATTTCTGGGGTTTTTTTTGAATTTGTTGTCAATATGAAACAAGGAGTAACAGTGAAATTTGCCACGATCGAGTTTTTAATCAGTTATCGGACAGAAATTAGAATCATGCGAACTGCGCAGGCTCAGCATCAACAATTTCATTCATAATTCTGTGTGATGCAAGAAATTTCATTCATAAATCTACGTGACCTGCTTGCATCGGGTTAGTAATAGTATGTAATTAAGGTTAATGTTCTAATAGTGACAAAAAAGTTGAACTTTTTTTTTCTAAATCGCGGACTGGATCGTTTCTTTGGTGAAAAGTTGTGGTACTTTGTGTAGTTGGAGGGACAAGTTCATTTAGACATTATAGTGCTAAACCATGTTAAATATTATAAAACAGTTGAATTGTTTTTTTTTTTTTTCTTTTTGTGGCATTTTTCACAAGTTTCCAATCCGTTACCTGTAGTATAATTTCAGTTGAAGTAAAGAGTGACAGTAAAAATCATTGCAGCTTCCAACTGTTTTTGACAAAATTTCATACCATCAAAATTTTGACAGTTACCTAAAACTTTATAGCAATAAAATTGGTCGTCTGTATAAAGAAATACATCGTTTTTGAATTATGCATGGTAATTTCGAATCTCAGTTTAAGTAAAGCTCATGTATTCTTGCACTTGTTTTTATACTATTAAAATATTTGTTGAACTGGAACGTACTCAATACCTATTGTTGCTATGAATCGCAAAATTCGTTTGCTGAGTAGATTTCCTGCATAAAAGTGGCAACTTCGTTTTTCAGGAAATAATTCAAAATTGAAATCAAAATTGAATACTTTTAGAATCTAATTAGTGAAATATTTTGCTTAAACGAATTCGAAAAGTATTGATATTGAATAGATTTGTAAAGAATACATGGTCTTTATGAGAGTTTCATTGGTGAGTATCGCATTTTATACAAACAATTAATTAAAAAACAAGTCAGCAATTCACCACTTGACTGAAAAGTTTTTAAACCAAAACATCATTTTGCTAAGTTTTCCTTTCAATTATTTTGCTTCCTATTCCATTTTCATGATTTCTTATACCCAAGTGCACACCATTATGAATATTTACATGTTGACGAAACAACGGCAGTAGAATACCGAAGGAACAAAGGAGTGGAATTTACAAAAATCGAAGTCCAAAGACATGACCAAAACGATGATACAGAGAACAATGACGTTAAACACAGAAAACAATGACGTTAGACAGAAACAAAGCACATATATAGAAATCACAACACTCAAAAACAAGGCACTCAGTGAAACTGAGAATGACATCAGGTGCTCCGGAAGGGTAAGCATGTCCTGCTCTGTTAACAGCACCCGTCACACTGTAAGTGAGGAAAATATGTTTTTGAAAGATCTGTTCGATATTTGATTGACTTATGTCATTTTTATCTCGAAGCCATGAAATGGCTGGAGAGATATTGATATGGCAAGAAAAAATCACGTGTCCCGCATGAGGCTTCAAGCCTGTTAACAGCTCTTAAAGATGATCTTCGTGCTTCCGATAAAATATAGTGCGGAAGTTTCTTTCAAAATCGTATACATTTAGTATTTAAGTTATAATTCTTCATTTTCTTTAGTTGAATACAGTGTTGTTTTAATAAATTG
>MJUU01024118.1:0-14911 GCA_002080025.1 Modiolus philippinarum
ACGTTTTTTGAAAACCTACGGCTTTTTGCCATATCAACTACTAAAATTCCCTTCTGGTTTCCTTTCCATTTCACGAGGTCACCATAACGGCAATCCGCTCAACCGGAAACTAGCTGTGTTGTCATGGTGACATTGACGATGAACCGCGATATAGCCGTTCAGCAGTTTAGAAGTTTTTTTCCATAGTGTTGTTGTGAATTAGAAATATGTTAATTACTAGTAATTAAAAAAAATCTTCTATAGACCTTTCCTCCATTCAAACGGTTTGGAAAAAACTGCAATCTACCTGGAACATAGGGTTTCACAGGCTTTTATTAACTTGACTAATCAGTCATTCAGTGCCTCTTCATTAGCCCGGCATTACGTTTGTTGTTATGAGAAATGCCTCTTTGACCCACGGTTAGCATTTTTTAAAAGTCAACGAAAAGAGCCCAAATTGCCTTTTTGACACTTATCCGTAACAGAGTGCAGACTCAGTCTTCGAACGTTCCGAACAAGGCTTCAATGTACGTTCCAAGCTTCTCACAGTGAAATACATGTATAATAACTCAAATAAACATCACTGAAAATGAAATTACGAAAGAGATAATGTCTTAAACCTTGAAAATGGAATAATATCCCTTTCCCTTTATTTTAAGATTGGCCTTTTGTGATGCTGTTGACTGAAAACTTTCAAAATGAAATGGCATTTGCTTTTAAAAAACATAATGCTCAAATTATTGTGAAAATTTGCAATCCTCAAATATGAACACAACTTGGCGTCTGCTACATGCTACACAGGAAATGTAATACCTCAGTTCAAGGACCGACAACTACGTATATCAAAGTTGAGATTGCAATGCGCTCTGGTGAAGCAGGATATATTTGCTGGGGATTTAAATCATGAATTATGATATAATAAGGCTGAATATATATTTCGATATTTTCCTCTAAATCGTAGAGTATTCGTAAAACCAGAATCGTTATCTACCTTAACTCACCCCAGTGAAATTAATTCTTTCTATGCAGCAACCATTTCTAAATAGTTTCAGTCAACAAAACAAGTTTCCATTTTTTTTTAATTCATCTCGGGTCTTTTATTTAAAGGAGCTTGACAAGTAGTAGCATTCTGTAGATTATATGGTTATGATTTTTTTAAATACACGCCAGGGACCGACCATTTAATTTGATGGGGAGGCTATGGCTTTTTTCCCAAAAAATATTTTAAAGCTGATTTCAAGTGAAAAAATATTCTGGCTGTAAAATATGATGAAACAAATATCCTGAAATTATTCTTGTTTTGGAAAAAAAATTGTTGATACAAGTAAAAATTCTGTCCAGAAAAAACCATAACCCCCTGGTCGGTCCCGAATTTTTAGAATATAGAATCTTCTTTACTCCATAATCTACAGAGAACATGTTTAATTGTGCCACTCGCTAAAAATGGTGACAATAGGAAAACAACTGATGACAAAATATTTCTCAAGGAACCGGCCAATCATGCATCTATTTTGTATTCTGCATCACATTACCTACTGAGCCTTATTATGGGGTTTGGAGGTATTTTTAAGGAACATACAATGTACATGCATTCAAATCCCTAGGTTGCAGGAACCTATTTAAGTAAATGCTTACTCACCCAATATTGGCGCTTCATTTATCACTTGATCCAAGGAAACAGAAGACAATATGACACAGACAACACAAATAAAGGAAAAAAAAAACGCAAAACTGAATCACTCCAAGTAGTGTGAACCCTCCAGAATAGAGGTAGCACCAGGTCCTCCAAAAGCGGTACACGAATTATATGTTAATCTATGGTACTTGTCACCCTACTAAATAGTTATAGTCTTTGTTTGTCAGTACTTCAATAAACACTTGATCTTACTGTAATTGTGTATTAGCGGACCCAGAAGGGGTTTCGTGGGTTGGAACCCTCTTTTTTCTGAAAAAAAAATCATGCAGAATTTTTGCAAAAAATGGATAAAACTTGCAAAACAATCGACTGGAACCTCATTGGAATCAAACCTTTTGAAGGCTGGATCCACAGGTTTGATCTGTCTTATCATGTAACAAGATTTCGTAAAACGCCTAGCTGGTGCAACCCAGAGACATTAATTAGTTGTGTTTAAAAGTCTCTGTTAAACATAACATATTTTGAGCGAAAGAGTTGTGATGTAAGACGCGGACATGCTGGAAAATTACTGCTCAAAACAGAAAGTTCACTATTGAAAGGTTGAAATTATCACGTTTGTCGTCAAACGTCTAGAGCAAGGACTTATATAGCTGCGGAACCTATAACAATAACTATAGGTTCTTTTATTTTTTCTGATTTGGTGGTCCGCAACTATAAAAAAAATCAGCACAAGGACCATAAGAGCTACGGTTCTGCAGCTAGGACTTATAATGAGATATACGTCCTTGTCCAGAGTAATCACTATACTAGAGCTGGGTAAAAGTCTGGAATTTCTTCGCTGGCATTCAAGGCCGAGCCTTCCTCATATTATATTTATGTGTTGTAACGGCTTTGATTTTTGTAATATTGAGGTAAAGATGTATTAGTTCTCTATCAGCTTTTTCATGTTTTGATTGTTTGGTCTTCTAAATGTTTGGTTTTCATCTGCACTGAAGACACATACCGGGAACTTGTCGAAATGGCCATCAGCAAATTATGAAACGCACTTGCCAAATTTTTCGGTCATAGCTTTAATGGTATGATACGTCGTCGGCTTCTGTGCAAAAACTTAAGTTTCGGTAAAGCGGTCCTTATGTTACTTGGACCTTAATGATGCACGAGAATGAGCTTTGGATTTGTTGACATAATTGGGCTAATTATTGTCTTAACCAAATATCTGAACGTTTCATTGTGCATTGGTATGAATTCAACCGGTTTTGATTCCTTGGTTCCGACCTTTTTTTGAAAAATGGACCGAAAGGGAGGAATAAGGAGTTTTCACGTATTTGGCTGTAGAACCTTTGATATTCATCAGAATATGAGGGGTTCCTATCATTTGTTCCTGAGAAAGTTTCCATTCTGTAGAGTGTCACCTGATTTTATTTCGCATTGACCGTTTACGGGAAAAAGGTGTAAATGTAAAAATATCTTATTTTTGCAGTTTTTTATGACTCCTTAAATGCAAAATCACATGGTAATCAGATATTTTATATCAGTTACCATTTCCTAGCTGTAAGTTACCAGAATGGGCCAAATTGTCGTTTAATTAAAATTTTGGCATTTTGTCGGATTTTAACGGGGTTTGTGTTTTCGTATGTCGAAGTATAGTTTTAACCCGACCCGAATAATTAGGAGCCAAAAATCGTGTTTGACAAAGTACCTTTATATCTTTTCTCCATTGGATCTTGAAAAGGGTTTCTTTTGACTCTTCGTAAGCTTTAAGTAATGTGGAAACAAATTTGGAGTAACTGTTACCATTTCATAATTATTATAAGCCAGTAGGGTGGTAATTATCTAGTCTCTAAACATTACATCGTCAATTGGATTTCTGGATTTCAACACATATTTTCCTCATTATGTAAGCTTTCAGTATTGTGATGACGCATTGTCTTAAATTTCTTACCATTACCGAGCTATACTGGGCCAAATGGGAGCAATATCTTGTTCTTACAAATATCCTGAAAAATTTAATTTCAACAAAAATATTTTTATCCGAAGTAAGCTATATTTATTTCCCATAGGAAAGAGATACATATGTCCATAATCATTTTTTGTCAGCAATTATCTTTGTAAACCCATGTTTAATATGCTGCGATCGAATTATTCTAAGTTTTGCTTAGCCCTTGCACAAAATTAAATTGAACTTCTGAATATCAAAATACCGACTTTGCTGTAAATTCACTCTCTGCAAATGGCAACTTCGACAACTTATCACATTTTTGAATTTCTGTCAGATTTCGCAACTCCTCTGGTTTCTCCATTTAATCGGCTTACAGAATTTTACACACAGCCCCCACTTTTTATTTCATGAATGTCTTCTGTAGGTTAAATTAGATTAAATCCATTTCCCGCCAATTTTTTAAATGTTCTCTATCTCCGTTCAAAGCACACAGACCTATATATTTCTTTTTACTATTTCCTAAAGTCTACAAATGCTTAATCAATTTAGAAAGTTTCATTAAATCCTTGATATAAACAACATCAGGAGTGAGCCTCCTTAAGATATAAGGAAAGGTCATTGTTGTAGGACTCATAGCGACTTCGAGATGGAGAACAACAATAAAAGCGTTTAGTTTTTTTATTTGTTTAGTTTTACAATGTTTTAGAGACCTTGCTGTATTTGCATTTACTCCATATCCTTTCATGGTTTATAAGCTTTTGTTCTCTATAAGCATTTATTCGTTACTTGTTGAAACAGGTATATATATATCTGAAGAAAGTAAATCTATGGAAAGTTTTAGTGCGTAACTTTCTCTTGTCTTGGAAAAAAACATGCCTAATGTGATACAGGAAAGTAGGAAAAAAAAAATAGAATTTACTATAAAGGAGGGAAGGGAAGAGTGACTTGAAAGGGTACCAACAATCTTGACAAGAGGCGAAATCAAAACAACAAAAAGTAGGTGTAAATCCAACAGAAAAAATGTAAACCGGAATGGAGGCATTTAAAAAAATGGGAGTTAACCGGTACCAAATCAAAATCAATTGCTTTTGAAATGACTATAATAATACCATAACAAAATACCGAAGTCACTAAATTTTCTGCATATCAAACTAAAACATTTGGGAGTCCATTACCGGAAAACGTGTAAAATCTGACAAAGAACAAATATCCATTCCCGTATTAAGTCAAATCAAAGCTCTGATGGAGCTGAAACTCGAAAGCCCCGAATATCTACACGTGGCAAAACTTCGTAGTCATCCAAAGAACTGCTGCATACGTCTACATGTATTATGTTATTCCGTAATACGTGAAAATAATCGGATTGTGTAATTTCGTATGCATGTCGATTTCATTGCTATAAATATATGCAATACACATGTCACAGGTAAACAGATGTTAATTTCATCTATGACAAATTACTGCGCGTCAGCCTCGTTGATCCGAGACGCTATATAAAAAAACGAGTAATTTGATAATATCTTACGAAAGGATATGGAATAAATGAACATGAAACCATAACACATATGTTAACTCCAACTGCAACAATTTTAATGAGCTGTATGGCCATTTCGGAAATTTATTCCTCATCAGCAGCACTAGAACCAAAACAAAGGAAATCCATAATTTCAAAAAATGTTTAAAATGCATAAAACAAACGAAATCAGAATAAGCAGTAAAATCAACTACAGCTAAGGACAAAATTACGATGGAGGGAGTTAATCCTTCAGTTTTAGAATTCACATAAATTTAGATAACAGTAATTGAACAAAGTGTACACATCATGTGACATGAGATATTATCTCATGTACAAGTACACCATATCTAAGAAAAATAAAGAGCATACATCTCTACCATGGGGAATTCAGTGTTTTAGCAACTCCCCACTGGCAATAAAAGACAAACTCCTGTATTAAATATCTTACGAAAGGCTGCATATTGTTTTCAATTTAATATAACAACACAATATCCAACTCGAGAAACTTAAATACGAAATGTATACGATTTTCAAAGAAACTTGCGCACTATAAGATCATCTTTTAGAGCTGTTAATAGGCTTAATTTTCTTGTCATTATAACAGCTCTCCAGCCATTTCATGGCTTTCGAGTTAAAAAGTAAATTTTAATCGTATCTCGAACCGAAACTTCTTTTTCCACAAAGGATTGATATCTGTTTAAGAACCATTTTAATGGTCATGAGACGGGAATTTTTTAAGCCGTGATCGATAAGGTGGCAACTTCGATAACTTTGCTTAATGAAAATGTCCGAATAATTGTTGCTAGCTTTCGCGGAACGAAACGTAGCAAGACTAGTCGAATGATAATTTTCATGTCAGAGAAATTGATTATTTTTAATTACAGTCGTCCCTTTTGTTGTAGATTTTTAGTACTGAGATGACAATTTCCTTATAATTCGAGATGCAAGTCCACAAAGATATAAATTTGATACGTGAAGTATCTATTGATTCATTTATCTCTTATTCATGTACTCTGGAGGATAAATTACTGGTACCCATTTAGCAATAGATACGTAATTGATTAAAAAACATCAAAATATATTTATGGATCTAGCATGTTTTATTTGAAAATTATAGCAATTTTATCTACCGTTTTTTCAATCTGTTTAGATGAGATACATATACACTAAAACAAAACTGATATCAATATGTCAATCATTGTTTTTATCAACGGCAATAGAATACCAAAGGAACAACCGATGTTGTTATTACATAAATCAAAGTCCAGAGACGTGACAAAAAACGACATACAGAGAGACAGCCACAATTTAGGCACGGAACTAAAAACACAACATTCAGAACTAGGGCACCTATACAGTGTGAACTGCGAAAAAAATTGAGAGCGACATCGGGTGCTCCGGAAGGGTAAGCATGTCCTGTCCCGTTAGCGGCACCCGTAAAACTATTAGTGAGTCAATCCATTGTTAAGTCAAAATCGGTTACTAGTATGTCAAAAACTTGAAATCAGTTTTCATATGGGACACCGTCACGTCATATCTTTCAATGATATCATAGAATGTATAGAGGGATGACAGTAACAAGGTTAAAAAAAAATTTATGAAAGGATATGGAGTAAATAAACATGAGACCATAACACATAAAAACCTGACTCGGCAGCTCAGAAAGTGATTTGTTCTATCTGAAATTTCACTATACATCAAGATGTAGACAGGAATAAAAGCCCTGTCCTTGATAAACTGGAGTTTTCTATGTATCGTGTGCGTTTTTGTCACATGTACATTCACTCCATATCCTTTCATTTTTCCTATTCCATTCGCTACAGAGGTAGGTATATTGCCGCTAAGAAAGGTTAAGTTCACGCTTGTCATATAGCTTAGATTTCAAATATCATGGACAATGTACAACAAAAGATCTTTAGTAAGCAGCCGAAGTAGGTGTATCAGTAATGTCTTTTATTTGGATGGCGATACCGAAATATTCTATGATTTTTTTTTCAAAACCTGACAATCATACTACATTAAAGTGGTTCAAATCCGATATTACGGGTATCCAGACTTTTGGTCATTGGACCATTGAACCTTTAATCTATATGCCTTCTTACTTTTTGGTAATTACTCTTATCTCACTTTTCAATGATTTTTTTAATATGGAGCCAGCGAGTTTTTTCTAATTGATCTTTATCTGTAAGCTTTGAAGAGCAGTTATTTAAGTGACAAATCGCATTAATTAACATTCAAACGTTGACTTTTTCCTTTATTGCAGTGACTGTATCAGGACACCGGAAAATGAACTGTGATAGCGATCGCTAAGAGAATGAACTATTGATGTGCTTTCATCAAAGTGTCGAATCCATACCGAATCGTTCTTTTCCAGCATTAAAACAACGGTATGACTACTGAAGTCGTAATCGTTTCCATACATTGCTGCTACCTGCACACCATTCAACACCATCTCAGCATGAACGGCTCTGTTCGACTGGCTTTGAATAGTTGCAGCAAATAAATAAATACCTTTCACTGGATTAGTGAAATGTCCATGTCGAGCATCGTAAGCATTGCCAATGTTGGTTATGACTTTGTCAAACTCGATTGTTTGCAAAGGTCCTAATGTGAGGTCATGAGTTAATACTGCAGTGAATGCAACGGGAGTTTCCGATGTGTTTATTGATCCTACAAATTTAAAAATAAATTAATTTTAAATTGAAATATCAAGTGTCAAAGAATTAAAAATTTGACACCCGTTTGAGTTGACATAACGGGGGCAATAACAAAATTGCTGACCAGAGTTTCAAGAGCCAAAGTCCAAAAGGCGGATACACAAAACCACGGAAAAAAATTGTCAACCGCAATGGTCATGACTTTTGGTAGAAGCATTTCAAAAGAAATGATAGGTTAAAACCGGTGTAATGGCGTGCCAAACCTCCCCTACCATTGTGGTAATGTTTTTTTGGCACGATATACTTAAAACAACGACAGTAGAATACCGAAAGAACAAGGGAAGTGATGATCACAAAAATCAAAGTCCAAAGACATGGCAAACACGGCAACAGAGAAAAACAAAGACAAAACAAGGACGTGATACAGCCACAATCGACGGAAATAAAAACACTACATTAAGAACTTAGGCACGCATAATGTGAACTCCCATGAAAACCGGGAGTGACATCAGGTGCTCCGGAAGGGTGCCTAGTAAGCATGTCCTGCTCTGCTAGCGGCACCCGTCACACTATCAGTGAATCATTCCAAGTCATTTTAACAACAAAGCGCACGTAAATATTACATGAACAATTAACTTGTATCCTAAAATTTCAAATCCAAATCACATTCACATAGTTTGAAAACATTTAGACATGTGTACAATGTGATTTGAATGCAGATATATGAACTACTCGATTAAGAAACCAACTACCGGTATGATCAAAAATAAAGGAATACGATTTAACTAGAAATAAAGTAAAAAAAATATATGTACAGCGTACATATTATATTAATAATGTACAACGAAACTATTACTACACCATGGTGGGCTGTGTTGATACAATGCTAAAATACAGTATTAACTTTGAAAGTAATATTGAACCAATTGATTATTTCTGTAACAGTGATTTGTGAAATAACAACAGCTGTCGCCGAATGGCAGCAAGATATACCCCCGCTAATTGAACCCTGAGTCAATATGGTAAGTGCAAAGTTAGGTGGTTGTGGACACAATATGAGTATGGACACAAAGATATAATCCTCAAGAAATAACTTTTCTGTCGATATCAGACAAATTTAAACTAAAATCCACCCTCTTTGGCTCTGACATTTTTTTTCTAAAAATCTAAGCTTTACAGAAATTTCTCTCCAACACTTCGAATAAACTTCTCACATGTCTCACAAGGATTACAATGAAAAACATGTTTCCTCCAACAGCTTTATTTCGAAATATCTATCAAGTACCCTTTGAATTATTTCTTTTGAGAGTGTCTTAGTCCCCCCCCCCAAAAAAAAATCATTGCAGGAAGAATCAATGAAAATCTAAAAATCGTATTATCTCATCTTTTTGGTTTTGGACAATAATTATAATATTTCATGCACATCTCCACATAGTGCCCTTCCCTTGTATAAAGTTCCATTAAAACCATTCAAGTGGTTTAAGAGAAGTTGCGCTTGCGAGGTTATCTGTACAGATGGAGTCAATGAAAAGTCAAAGTCAAATTATCTCCCCTTCCTGGTCTCGGACAATAATTATATTTCTTTATGCACATCTCCATATAGTGTCCTAGCTTCCTTTGTGTAAAGTTTCATTTAAATCCTTCCAGTGATTTAAGAGAAATTGTGCTTACGAGTTATCTGTGCAGATGGAATCAATGAAAAGTCAAAGTCAAATTATCTCCCCTTCCTGGTTTTAGACAATAATCATATTTCTTTATGCACATGTCCATATAGTGTCCTTCCTTTGTGTAAAGTTTCATTAAAATCCTTCAAGTGGTTTAAGAGGAGTTGCGTTTACAAGGTTATCTGTGCGAATGGAATCAATGAAAAGTCAAAGTCAAATTATCTCCCCTTCCTTGTTTCGGAAACTTATCATATTCCTCCATGCACATGTCCGTATAGTGTCCTTCCTTTATGTAAAGTTTCATCAATATCCTTCAAGTGGTTTAAGAGGAGTTGCGCTTACAAAAGTGTGGACAGACGGACAGACAGACGGACGGACAGACAGGGTGATTCCTATATACCCCCTAAACTTCGTTTGAGGGGGTACAAATACACTTACAATTATAATTTTAGTATCATTTATATGTCAATTAATTGAAATGTGGTTACCCAAAAGGCATTATTGGAAAAGTCACAATATCAAAATTTTATAAATATCCTCTGTACAAAACTCTGTCCTCAGCTTATTTTGGTGTTGCTTTAAGGCCCTTTAGGTTACTTGATCTGTGTTAGAAACTTTCAATCTTTATTGTCTCCTTTTCAAATGTATGATTCTTATTTGCATTGAAAAGACAAAAATTGCAAAAATTGCCATCAGCACATATTCATATTTACTGTGATAATGATACATAATTTTGAACCAGATTAATTTTGCGTAACTTGTGTCAAATTCTTTTGCATAAAAAGCCAACTGCAGATTATAAATTCACTGCAACTTCGGTGTAGTGCCTTGGCTATTGATGCGTAACATGTGTTAACCCCTCTTGCATTTTTGCAAAGAAATAAGAAGTTCAAAATGAAACCAATAAATCAGTGTACATGCTTACCTGTTGGTAACAAAAGTCTCTTCTGTTGTCGTTGAAATAATGTCGTATTGGCGGCATGTGGAGGATCAATGGAGAATTTCGGTTTCTGTACCTTCTCTGACAAATCTGCCGTCAATTTAATATTCTCTATAAGAGCCTCATTGACAACTTCTAAATGTTCGATTCTGTTTTTCATTACTGCATTTTCTTTCTTTATGGCCTGGTTTTCTTCCTCCAGTAAACTAACTCGTCGTGTAACTTCCTCAAGGTCTACTCTAAGTCTCATAACCACATCTAAAACTATAGTTCTGGAGTTATACAAATTTAGTTGTTGCTGATTGTTATTAGAATCATGTGATTTTCTTTGTTTTATCCATTTAAAATCTTGTTTTTCTTTTCATATATTTCGTATAAACACATTTCAAAAGCAGTTTTTTTTTTCATTTTTTCACGAATTTGAAGTTGTTTAAGTCAAAGAAAAACTAATTACAAAGTAAAGAAAAATCTACCGAAACACATTTTCTGCATCTATTGTCTCTTACAAATTCGTCTTTCCTGACTAACTGTCTTTTATTTTACGCATTTGAATATCATTACAGTTATGTCTTTCATAGAAGAAATGAAAGGATATGGAGTGAATGTACATGTAGCAAAAACGCACACGATACATAGAAAACTCCAGTTTATCAAGGACAGGGCTTTTATTCCTGTTTACATCTTGATGTAGCACTTTTTGTCCTTTCCTTTTTGGTTACACACTTTTATTTCTACGTTTTCATTTCTTTAATTGTATTTTAATGTTATTTGCAATTGTGTTTTTTTTTTATAGATTTAGATTTTGTACTTATGTCTTTTGACCACCCATTCCGCTTTTTCGTAAGCCGGGGTCAACTCCGGGTCAGGTTTTTGTAGGGCGTTATCTTTGATTTTGAGGTTATAAATTGCCCTTTGCCTCTTACAACAAAATTAGTAAGGAATTGTCAGTTAAATCAAAGAATATAATTAATAAAAATTCACTGAGGGTACAAAATAACCTCGTTTTTTATTTATTGAGTACTTTTTTAACAGATCAAAAAAAAAGTTTTGTCTTTTTGGTCAGGTATTCCGCATATGTCGAAAAATATTAAAAATGTCGATTTTCCCCTGCGACACCGTCCAAGAAGGGAGATAACTACTACAAAATTATAGCTTAATTATGAGGCTGAATTCATCGAAGGGCTTCTTCAAAATAAAGATAAAAAACTGGCCCAATCCTTCAATTTTAGCTTCCGTTATATAGATGATAATTTGTGACTAGAAAACCCTCGCTTTGGTGACTTTCTTCATCTGATAGAGCCCGGTTGCTCACAAATAGGCTACTCCAACAAGGGTATGTTACCCAAAACTTGAAGTCATCCCTCCAGAAGTTTAACGGTCGACATCATCATCTTGTGGACCGCTATGGGATATCTGTTTCCAAGATGACAACAGATCTTTCCCTTTAAAGCTTAATTGTTGTTTCCTCTACCGGATTTCACATGTTCAACACGGCGGGTGTCTTATAAGAAGCAGGGGATGCTTACTCTACCGGTGCACCTGATCTCACCTATGGTTTTTCATTGGGTCCGTGTTGTTCATCTTTGTGTATGTGTATCTTCATTTTTCTTTTCTGTGCCGTACTCATGTTGTGTCTCTGTTTCTCTTTTGTTTCCGGTGTTGCCATTGTCCTTGGATTATTCGTTTTAGATTGACGGTTCGGTTCTCACTTACTTTAATGCATGGTCCGGGCCGACGAAAAAAGGGAATATCTTTCGTCATATTTCTGAATGAGAAGTTTTATAAATCTCGCCCTGACAAGCCGAGAAACCTATCTACACAAAGTGTGTTGTTAAACTAGAAAATGCTGTTACCTTCTCTAAAGTCAGCAGATGGTAGAAAATTATTTTTTACACTTCCGGGTAATACCCGGAAATCATGTGCCTTTCGAAAAATGATACCTAAAGGGATAAATGAGTTTTCTAAAATGCCGTTTGAACCGAACACCTGTCTAAGGGTTTGTTAAGACAGGTTTTACTGAAACATCGTGGAGTTGGTTACAGCGATGATAATTTTTCGTGCAGTGCAATCAGGGTTGAAACAATTCACATTTTGTCAGAAGTCATGGTTAGCGTTGGTCATTTCTATAATAAATCCACCCAAAGATTCAATATCAATTCCATGCTTGTACAAACTAACATAGTGCTCTTTTTATAAATATGTCAATTCTGAACTTGGAAATAGTCACGTCGATGTGACTGTCTTTTTTTTTATACATTTGGTTGCTTTAAGGCCCTTTAGGTACATTAATCTCTATTAAAAACTTTCACGGCTTTTTTGTCTCATTTTCAAAGGATTTTACAAAACCGCTTTGACTCAATCCTGAATTGACTCACTGATAGTGTGACAGATGGCGCTTAGCGAAGTTGCACATGCTTACCCTTCTGGAGCACCTGATGTCACTCCCGGTTTTCATGGGAGCTCACAATATGAGTGTTTTAGTTCTAAATGTCGTCTTTTTATTTCCGTGCATTGTGGCTGTCTCACGTCCTTGTTTTGTCTTTGTTTTTCTCTGTTGCCGCTTTTGCCATGTCTTTGTGATCATCACTTCCCTTGTTCCTTCGGCATTCTACTTCCGTTGCTTCACACTATTAATAGGGACTCAACGGAAACCCAAAGTCAAACTTTGTTGAAGGTATCAAGTGATCTATTAATTCAGCATTGCCATTACATGAGTAGTGTCATAATGAGAGTTCTGCCTCAAAGCCATTTTTCAAGCAGAAATCCTGCATCAAACCCCAAATTTTGGGCTTCGGGATGCAAATGGGTCTGGAGCGAATCGGGGATGCTGAAAAAGTGCTGGGAGGCAAGGCCCCAGGGCGTGGAAGGTCTTTTCCGATGGGGAAATACCTCGTCGGAAAAGATTATTTTTTCTGGCGTAATTTTTACTGAATTACCTCCCCTGATTTATTTTCGGGGAAATGGCATTTTCGCAAATTATTCGCGCCAGAGACTAAGGAAAGGAGAAAGAACCTTACCAAAATTCCTAAAATATGCCCCCGGATGAGATTCAATAATTTTCGCAGGGGTCTGAAGGTATGCAGGGAAAAAATTTGCAAATTATTTTGGCCATATGCAAATTTTCCCGACCTTCCCCCGAACCTCCACTTGGATTAGGTAATATAAATACCGGTCGAAATCCTATAAATAGTAACACTATGCAAAATTCTGGTGATCGAGGAAAATCATCAGATCACATAAAAAATTTTCCAAAATTGAATAATATAAATAAAATCATGCCATCCAAGATAATCATGGATCGCTTCGAAGATTCCGTCTGCGAAGATAGCAGACCAACTTCATCCCCCCAAATACAGGAATTCTGCAATACCCCACTGAAAAGGAAGAAGGGGCAGCTTTGCAAGGGCAAACCGGGGAAAGATGGGCTTTGCTGGAGGCATACCAAGCGGCGAGACGATGCCGACCAGCCGATCGGAGGGAAATTTAGGGTGGTCGAGACCATGAGGGAACTGAGGAAAATCGCCAAGGAGGAAGGGGTGAAGGGATATAGCAGGAAGAATAAGATGGATTTGGTGCGGCTCATTGAATCGGCGACCGACCGGAAATTCAAGCGTCGGGAAGTATTTACCAGGGCTCAGCTCAAGGCGATGGCGAGGCGGAGGGGGATCACCAATATCTCCCGGCTGAAGAAAGATCAGCTGGCAGAGAAGGTGGAGCAGAGCATTGAAGAAGCCGTAGACTATATCGAGGTTGGGGATAAATGGGAGGCCGTGGGTGGGGTATTTGGCACGGTGACCATCAAACCCAAGACGCAGCTGGATGTGGAGACTTTCATCAGGCTAAGCCAGGGGAAAACCCGAAGCACGATTTCGGAGGGGCTGGCGGAAAAGAAAGGGTTGAAAGTGGAAATACTCCTTCACGTGGAGATGGTGAAGATTAATCCGGCGACCGGTGAAAATACGTACGCCTATCCAACATTCCGATCAGCCTTGAGGGTAATCACCGAGTCGGCAGATTTGGACGAAGAGATAGCGCAGATGGAGGATAAGATCAAGGAAAGCATGGCGGCTTTCAATGCTAGGGGGAGCGGATGGACCTTTGGGCACATCGAGAAGATGGAGATTCAGCTGAATGAGTATAATCCCCTCAAGGGAAGCTCATATATCCCACTCCCTAAGAAGCTCGCGGCTAAGAAGGCAATAGTCAATGTGAAAAATGAGGATCAGGAGTGCTTCAAATTGGCGGTCCTCTCGGCTCTCCATCACGAGGAGGTGGATCAGAAGAATGCCACCCCAGTCAAGCAGTATGAAAAGTGGGTGGACGAGCTCAGATTCGACGGCATCGAATTTCCGGTCTCACTCCGAGCAATCGATAGATTCGAGAGGCTCAATGAGGGGATTAAGATCAATGTATATGGATTCGATTCGGGGAAGGAGGGAGGGATCTACCCGCTGAGGATATCCAAAAAGGATGATGCCGGGGCAAAGCACGTGGATCTCATGCTAGTGACTAACGATGAGACGCAGCACTAATGCTGGGTGAAGAATCTCTCACGGCTCTTGACGGCGGAGGTGAGCGAT
>MJUU01024119.1:0-40956 GCA_002080025.1 Modiolus philippinarum
AAAACGTTTTTTGAAAACCTACGGATTTTTGCCATATCAACTACTACTGATGCAGTAAATGATGATGTCCAGACAGGATATGGACCCCTACATATGAGTCAACGCCATATACGCCGGAAGCAGCTCAGCAAGAACTAGCAAGATTAAGGCGGTTCCATGCTGACATGAAAGAGTGGCTAGCAGAGCAAAGGACTCGCATAGAGAATAGACGTAGTGAGGAGAGTGCCCTCATTAATAAGAGCCGTTTGCCAGAAAAAAACCGGATTCTCGAGTTCAGAAAATTCGCGCTGGTGGTCACCGCCACCAAGTGCCAGACCTTGCCAACCAGGTAAAGTAACAGAGGATGTACAGTGTTTACTGGTCGACCAACCTAAGACTATCAAACCAGATAGCCAATCTTGTTTTGAAATGGACGTGCTGAAAACAGCCATTGGACAGAAATGTTATCGCTCCATTGGATATGAAGACAGCACAATTGAGCAATTTCAGCCTATAGCGGCTGTACTGAAACACCATGTTGAACTAAGTCAGCGCCAAGAACAAAAGTTGAATTTGTCGAATCAAGCAACTTCACAGTCATTTTGTGGTACTGCAGGCCAGCAACAAAACCAGTTTGTTAGCCTTGACAAAGCTAAAGCTTGGCAATAACAGCAACAAACTACCAATGATGGGGTAGGGCAGGCACCTCAACAACAGCGACAGTCAACTAACTGTCAATGTGATATTTCATCGACCCTTCCACGGGTAAGCCCAATCCAGCAACAACAACGCTACAGGCGTATACTGCCAACACCGCCTGTAACCACAAGAAAGTTACCATCGCCACCAATTTCAAAAAAGTTGCCATCGCCACCAATTTCCAGGAAGTTGCCATCACCAACTTTGAGTGTACGGCAATTACCATCGCCACCACCAAGTGCACCAATTTCGAAACCTAGAAGTTCAGCATTTCAACCTCTTCAAGGTGATACATAGAATACAAGTCAATTGAAGGTACATATGCCACAAAAATTACCAACCGACACTAAACCAGGTCTTTCGGCAGTACGCCAGTTCACATGTCTCGACAACAGACAGCCAATGTAACAACCGGGCATATACCAGTATATCAGGACACACTGGGACAACAACCATTTGACCCAGTCAGGGCTCAACAACACCAACTAGGTATCAATTTCCATCCACCCGTGCAAAACCTGCAGGGTATACCTTATCAACAGCCATTAGTTGGGGCCCCACAACCAATTAATCTGACTGGCTACCAACAACCTGTGTATTACGGACAGCAACAGCCACTGCCAATGTACAATCAACCAGGGCAAATACCATTGCCCGTTATTGCTCAACAATCAGTAAGGGACAATCAACCACCTGCTCCCTCAGGTCAACCGTACACTAGTACAAAACCCAAAGGTTACAGGAGTCGACATGACTACACAGATCATTTTAGTGCTGACTCGTCGGACTACACATCAGATGCTTCTCTTGGGGACCCCGTTCCCAGAGCAAGTCGAGCAAGACATAGGGGTATACTCCAGGTCGAGCACGCAAGACCCGCAAAGATAGAACACAAGAATTTTCTCCTGAAATTTCTGGTGAGGACGGAAATTATGGTAGTAGTAGACAGCGGGCGTATAGACCCAAATCCCGTAACTCATCAAGACACTACATTTCCTCAGTTGAGGAGGAACAGAGTGACCTTGACCGACCTAAGGTCAACAGAGACCAACAGAAGAGAACCTTTTTAAAGTCAATACCCAATTCCCTGAAATATATAGGAACGGGGAATTGGAAGGCTTTCCACACCAAGTTTGAGGGCTACGCTAGTGCAGCTGGGTGGACTAACCAGCAGAAAAGAGAGCAACTATGTTGGTGCCTTGAGGATAAGGCCAGTGTTTTCTACACGCTCCTGCTGTAGCAAGATAGGTACATTACATACAAAGATGTGGTCGCCAAAATGACTAAACGGTTTGGATTCCAGGAGCTACCTGAAACATCACAGGTGCAGTTTCAGACCAGTTTCAGTACTCAGAGAAAAGATGAGTCCTTGGAGGATTGGGCCGATCGTGTCCTTTCCCTAGCTACCAAGGCCTATAGAGAGCTTCCTGAGGAACACATGACTCGACAAGCAATCATGAAGTTTTGCCAAGGCTGTAACGACTCACAGGCAGGTGAACACGCCTGTTACCTGAAACCAGCGACTATGAAAAGCGCTATGGACACCATAAAGTGGTATCAACACTCAAGAACAGCTGTTGAAGCACACAAAACCCAGGACAGGACATCAGTCCCGGAAGTACATGGGAAACCTGAACACCCCATAGTTCATGGAGTTGGTAGTTCAAAGTCCACAATTGATACCCGACTCTCAAAAGTCGAACAACAGCTTAAACAGCAAGTTGGGCAGCAGCAACAACAGCTCAAACAAATGGAAACCCTTATTCATCTGTGGAAACCTTAACAGCTGAAATGAAAAAGTCCAGCAGGTCAGCTGGAACTACAGACAACAGACGCTCTGATTCAAACAGGAGCCCCCGGTTCGACAACAACAACGCCAAAGAAATGATCCGGGTAAGACAGATAGGGGTAGAGGTACATATCGACGACAGTCAAACAGTAAAATTGAATTGCCATAAAGAAGGCCACATAAGTCGAAATTGTCCAGAGCGGAGAAGGTTATCGCCCAGGCGGAACACCCAGGCAGACAGGAAAACTGTTACTTGGATGTACCTGCTGGTACTGATACAGAAGAATCAGATAAATCAAACGGTACAATTGTCAGAACAATTGGTTCCGCACATCTTCTGCGTGCCATAGTCCAAATACAAGGCAAAGAACTGACAGCCCTTGTCGACACTGGGTCCGAAGTAACTATCATCCAAGACAAAATATTTGATAGCTTGCCAACAAAACCATATGTCATTAGAGAGACTACTATGCACGGTGCAGGTAGGGATATGCAGATGACCTGCAGAGTGACCAATCCCGTTTTATTCCAGTTAGGTGGTATTCTGTTTGGCCACCAGTTGTATGTAGCACCCATAGATTGTGAGATGCTCCTAGGCTATGACTTTTTAGCATTGAATTCAGCAATTCTGAATATTGGAGACAAAAGCATGGTCATTGACGGTAGAACAATCCCACTTGTATTAGGAGGGGAGGATGCTGGTGTATCAACAGAAACCAGGGTAAACAGGGTTACCCTACCAACCTCAGCAGTTATACCTCCCAATTCGGTATTACGAATGGGCTGCTCAGTTCGTGAGCAAGTTCAAGATTTCGTAATTGAACCCACAGTAGAGACAAAAATCTTGATCCCATGTTCAGTATGTGCCAAAGGACAGGAACCAGTGGCTTGTTTCCTGAATATAACGGACAACCCTGTCAGACTCCCAAGAGGACTTGAAATTGGTGAAGCCCATGAAGCAACCATCATTGAAGATATGGGTGGTTCTGCTGATCCAGTAGTAAGAGGTTGCTCCAAAAAGAAAACCAAGGGAGATAATAACAACTTAGATGTTAGAGTACCTGAGCACTTGGTAAACCTATATAATGAATCAAGTTAGGAGTTGACAGACTATCAGAAAGTCAAATTGAGGAAACTCTTACATGATTATGCCGATGTTTTTGCGCAGACAGAGTTCGACTTAGGCAACTTTACAGAGATTGAGCATAAGATCGACACTGCAGGTGCTAGACCTATTAAGCAGCACATCAGGCGCACCCCAGCCTGTTTTGTTGGGGAAGAAGAGGTCCATTTGCAGAAAATGCTGGATGCAGGGGTCATCCAACCCTCAGTTTCGGAGTGGGCATCCGCACCAGTTTTAGTCAGGAAAAAGGACGGCAGTGTCCGATGGTGCATTGATTTTAGGTTATTAAACTCTGTGTCCGTTAAAGACAGTTTCCCCTTGCCTCTGATAGTGAGTGCCTAGACACCTTGGCTGGCAATGTTTGGTATGCCAAGTTAGATGCAAATTGGGCATACTGGCAGATCAATATCAAACCAGAAGACCGAAAGAAGACGGCCTTCGTAACGATGTACGGTCTGTTCGAATGCGTGAAAATGGCATTCGGCTAGTGCAATGCACCAGGAACATACGCCAGGGTCATGAATTTGGTGATGAGGGGCCTGGCATGGAAGACAGTCCTAGCATTTTTGGACGACATTTTAGTCCTTGGTACTTCGTTCGAAAGTCATCTGGAGAACCTAGCAGCAGTGTTCCAGAGGTTCAGGAAATTTCAGCTGAAGTTAAAACCTAGGAAATGTGCCTTGTTTCAGAGAAAGGTAGAATTTTTGGGCCGGCAGGTCAGCAACAACGCATTTGAGATAGGACAGCAGCATCTGGAGCAAGTCAAGAACTGGAAAGTCCCTATCAATACTAAGGAAGTTGAACAATTTTTGGGGTTTGTCAACTACCACCGTTCCTTCATCAAGGACTACGCTGGTATATCTGCGCCACTGTATGAAGTGACAGGAAAGAACCCATTTTCCTGGAACCATGACAGTCAGTTACCTTTTGAAACACTGAAGGAGAAGCTCCTGACTGCGCCAGTCTTGACACTCCCCAACAACACAGACTACTTCATACTGGATACGGACGCCTCCCAGAATGCCATAGGGGCTGAACTCATTCAGGTCCAGCAGGGCCTAGAAAGGACCATAGCTTACGGTAGTTTCATCTTGACAGCAGAACAGAGAAACTACTGCACCACACGAAAAGAGTTGCTGGCGGTAATAAGATTCACCAGACAGTTTAGGCACTACCTCCTAGGCAGGCAGTTCACGGTTAGAACCGATCACAGTAGTTTGACCTGGCTAGTCAACTTTAAGGAGCCCCAGGGACAGCTAGCCCGATGGCTAGAGGAGCTCAGCCAGTACGACTTGGTCATCAAGCACCGACCAGGCAAACACCACGTAGATGCTAACGTTCTCTCCAGAATGCCGGATAGGTTGACAGAGTGTCCACACTACACCCCGGACACAATACTAGCAAAATTGCCATGCGGGGGCTGTAATTATTGCCAAAGAGCGCATAGAAGTTGGGCTAAGTTTTTATGCGAAGTTGATGAGGCGGTGCCCCTAGCCAGGAAGAGACGTAAACCCAGTAAACCGCTGCAAGATGTAGCGGCAGCGATGACCTTGTTGTTTGACTCGCCAGAGAAGGAGTCTAGTTTTCACAGCACAGGAACGGACTTGATATTTGGTCCGTCGTCGGCCAAGATAGTAATAGACGGACATGAACACTGCTTTGTAACCGCAGTGTCCCAAGCAGATGGAGTAATCATATCTGGATTTACAGACGAGGATGTCAAGACAAATCAGGCTAGTGATCCAGATTCAGAATTTGTACTGAATTGGTTAAGGGACAGGACAGAGCCATCGGAAGATGAGTTATTTTTGGCTTCTCCAGCGGCCAAGTGTCATTGGCTCAACAAACAGAAGTTTTTTACTGGATGAGAATGGCATTTTGAAGAGCCATCCAAAGAAAGAAGGAGGGAACACCAGACTGGTGGTGCCAGCTACCTTGAGACAAGCAGTCATGGAATTGTGCTATGAACTACCGAGCGCTGGGCACCAGGGTGTGTCAAGGACGACATCCAGGATCAAGGACAAATACCACTGGTACAATATGACCAGAGATATTGCTACGTTTGGCCTAACTTGTGACACTTGCAACAAGAACAAGAAGCTGTCGCGGCCCAGCAGGTGCCCGATGACTAAATACCATGCAGGTTACCCGATGGAGAGGGTCCACATAGATTTTATGGGTCCATTGCCAAAGACCAAACAGGGCAATGAGCACATTTTGATGATGGTGGACCAGTTCACTAAGTGGACGGAGTGCATCCCGCTCCCATCCCAAACGGCAGAGACTACAGCTCAAGCAGCTATTAATGAGTTTTTTTACAAGATTTGGCTACCCTTTTCAAATTTTTTCAGATCAGGGCAGGAACTTTGAGAGTTCTTTTTTCAAGACAGTATGTGATCTTCTACAGATTTACAAGGCAAGGACAACGCCTAATCGTCCACAGGCGAATGGACAAGTAGAGAGGCAGAATCGAAGCCTGATGGACGCAGTAAGATGCTTTGTTGACTCTCAACAGGGGAACTGGGACCAGCATTTAGCTCAGCTCGGTGGAGCTTTAAGATCCAGTGTAAACAGGAGTACTGGGTATACTCCCAATAAGCTTATGTTGGGGCGAGAAAAAAACCAGCCGACTGATCTCATGGTTGGTAGCCAAAGCGAAACAAAATATTAAGGTACGGACAGTTACATCATTGGACTGGAAAAGGCAATTAGAAATGCGCACACAGCTGCACGGAAAACCTTGAAGACTACACATGCCAAGATGAAGCGTGATTACGACCTTAGAGTGTTGGAGAAATCATACAAGCCTGGAGACTTGGTATATGTTCTGGACACTGCCCAAGTCAAGGGCAAGTGCAAAAAATTGAGTCCTCCATGGAAGGGTCCTGGAATAGTTATTGCGAATGTAACAGGACAGGTTTACAAAGTCAAGTTGCAGAGGGTGGTCATCAACATAAATCTTGACTGGCTGAAGCCGTGTAAAGACAGAAAGATCCCAGCATGGTTGCAGGGATGCAAAAAAGACTTCGAGCAAGCCCTAGGGGTGGATGTTCTTGCAAAGCCACAGAGCAAGTCATCAGCTCCCCAGTACTGTGTGTGCCGGGGTCCAGATACTGATGAAACTATGGTCAATGTGACCTGTGTAAAGAGTGGTTTCACCTGACCTGTATTGGGATATCTGTCCAGGAGGCAAATGAAATAGATCCCTACATCTGCCCGAACTGCCAATTACTGTGTAGGGCTTCCCCTAAAAAAGATAATGGGGGAGGGGAGGACCATTAGGTGACATCACTAATGGTTTCTCTTTTCTATTTTCAGATGTCAGATGACAAAAGTAGAGATAGGAGGGACCAGCCCTGGAGGCCGAGTCGCCGTCCTAGAGACGTAGAGGACAGTGGAAGCGAGAGTAAAGAGGAGGGGATCCTGCCATTCGACTTCACTTTCCTCGAGCAGGCTGACGCTGGTCGCCACGTCTCGCTCCAGGGGGGTAAATGGATCGTCGTTGAGGTGTATAGAGACCAGGAGGCAGAGCCGGTGCCAGACCAGGAGGCAGAACGGCAGCCAGAGCAGGAGGAGCAGTCGGAGGCGGCCCTGCCGGGACCGTTTCCCTCAAGGCACACCAGAGGCCGGCCCTTCCGGGGCCGAGTCCGAGAGGAAAGAGGTGGAGCCTCAGCCCGGGGACGCCAGGTGGGCCAAGGAACAGTGGGAACCACAGAGCGGGGCCAACATGTTCGTTGTGCCACCCCGCTGGGAGGGCCATTAGGAGGAGGAGGTCTACCGCGGGCCTCGTAGCGGGTTTCTGGAGCGGACGTGGGAGCAGACGAACAGGGACCGGAGGTGTCCCTTCCCGGGATGTCAAGTAATCACGACGGCCCTTAGGGAACATGTGCTGGCAGAGCACTTGTCAGCATGTTCAGGATCCAGTTTGGTGAGGAGTGGACCATGAACCCGGACTTTAACCTGTTCCAAGGGGAGATAGTGATGAGCCTGGCCAGGTAGTTGATGGGAGTGAACAACCCCTCAGCGGCAGTGTTCACCGATTGGATGAACAGAGAGGTCGCGCTGGGTGCCGGGGTGTACATCCCCGAGCACACCATGCCGGCGCTGAGAGCCGTGTGTAGGGAGATGGGCTGGCCTGTACTAGAGTGGTACACGGTGAGGCCAGCCAACAGTCCAGTTTGTATTCTGTTCTGGAGGGTGGCTCTGGAAGTCCTCCGTTTCTTGTCCGAAGACCAGTGGGAGGCCATGGCAACCACCGTGTATGCACCATGCATGGCCATAGATCGATGCCACATCCACGAGCAGGCCAAGGAGTTTGTGGAGGGCCGGGGAAAGGCCAGACCCCCTGTAAGGAGCAACGCTTCGGCCACTTCCAGAGGCCGGACAGACAGGTCCAGGAGTGGGCACTCTCAGGCCCGGCCAGGGCGTGATGGCCCTTCTCCTGGAGCCAGGTCAAAGGTACCCGAGAAGAGGGAGAGATCCCGAGGTCCAGCCCTAACCCGGAGGCCATCTTCAGAGCAGCAGGCAGGCTCCTCCAAGCAGAGGACGCCGGAAGTGAGGGACTCCTACCACCAGACCGAGAGCTCCGGCGACCATCACCAAGCCTCAAGAGACGGCTGGGGTGGAGCAGCCCGCTCCGACCGGCGCCCCTAAAGTCATGGTTATACGACATGGAGAGACAAGGTATCTGATGGCAGTTACCTCAGTGGCGGATGCCCGTAGGCAGTCCATGGAGAGATTTGGCCTGACCGGCCGTCCTCGGATCTGTACCAGGGAGCGATAGTGGCAGACAGTTTCCCCCTGAACTTGCTCCCGCCCATGCCTGAGCTGGAGGTGAGGATGAGGAGTGAGCTCACTCCCAGCATGTCAGTCGCCAACCAGGAGGTGTATATATATGAAGTATATATTATGGTCAACAGTCTTGTTCAGTAGAGTAGGACCAGTCTTTGATATTGTTATTGTTCCATCCGTCTGAGGTACAGTTTTGGTTTGGCATGCTATATTGAGTTTAGTTATCCTGGTTGGCAGACATCGTTCCCGCAGGAACCCCATGATGATACTGACAGTACAGTTCCCGTCAGGAACACTTTGGATTTAATATTCCCCATCATTTTTGACAGTTTTTGCTTTGTGGGAATATTCTTTTGTGTGTATATACGTTCTATGGTAGATTAGTCAGTAGCTTAGTCAATTGGAAATTCGGGGGATTAATGAATTTAGTTATTCGGTAGTGATATTTGTATATTTTGGAAGAGAAGTAGTTTTTCTTTAGTTCTATGACATGTTAATTGATGTTTGTATTGTTTACGGACTTAGTGGAGATAAGACAACTCAGTGGTTAAACTCGTTGTTTATTGTGATGTGTTCCAGTCCGGAACAGGAGCTATCATCTCATGGTGAGATGTTTCCAGAGGTGTATTTCTGGGTTTGTGCGCACCTGTGGTCGGTGCGGAGTTGTGGCTCCTGTTAAATGTAACTTGTAGTTAAGCGTTATGCTCCCCAGACGAGTTGATGGGCGAGTTGTAAGGATGACTGGAGTTGGTTCAAGTTTTATTGAATGTTGCTATAGTTGAGCTACTTGAGTTAAGTTCAGTTTGAAGTTGTCTTTAGTGTATAAGTCCGATGTTGTTCATGTCATGTTATTTTTTGGGGAAAGGTTAACGCAGTCTTTTATAATCCCAATCCCGTGGGCCGGTGGTGGATTTCATGCCGTAACGGTCAGTTACGAGCCCGTTTTACACGTATATTTATCGGATTTGACATATATTTAGAACCCCTTGGGCGTTTCGACGTTGTCCTTAGTCGGAACCGTAGGGTTCCTCCTTTTTAAGATGGAGTGGGTGTTGTGGAGTTGCTCTCCACTTCCTGTTAGGCCCCGGTGGTTCTACCAGACCGGAACCGAGAAGCAAGCAGGCCCGAAGGAGGCAGATGCATCTGCGCAGATGTGCTGATCAGCATCCCTTCCGGTCAAGTGAATGGTGCCAGTCAGACGCCAGTGATCACACCAGAGGAAGACAACCTAGAATAGGAAGGTTATATACACGTAGTGTGGTCACGTAGTAGAGTTAGTAGACTGGGCTAGATCGCGGGGTAGTCGTCGTCATCCCCCATAATTTTACCATATAGTGAAATAGAAATATGGTGACATTCTGGCTCGTTGAACATCTTAATATGTCAAATCAAAACTCTAATTCATTTTTGATTTACCATGTATTTGTAGCGATTTTGTCATGTTTGTCTCCATATCCCTTCATTGTTAATCTAAGTATAATGTGCACAACTAGACCAGGCAAGCATCTTATCCTGACCATTGATTTGGAGTCGGACTTGCAGTTTGAAGGAGTTTTGGATTAAAAACTGACAGACGACGGAGGACGACGGCGACGCAAGATGACGGATAGTCAGGCATCACAAATACTAAACACAATAAATTTCATCAGTAATTTCATGTTATCTCTTTTTCATTGTTTTCTGTATGATAACGTTTAAATTTATCTTATACAAGACCCTTTACACTTTACATTATATGATGTAAGATTTTGCATCAATATCATACCTAAAATACTACTGAGAATGGCTTCAAAGAAGGTTGTCTTAAATTCTAATTGTAGGAACTAGAAAATGTTGGATACATTTATGTACGACTTTTTGTAGACTGTCAATATAGACAAAAACCTAGAGAAAAACAAAATACTTAATATTGTCCTAAATCCAGTAACTAATCAACAAGTGAAATTGCTTGGTTCCTTTTTAAAGCAGTCGCTAGAACTGAGGACAGGGGGCATTTAATTTCATTTGCTTTATTCACCTTTTGTCTTTACTTTGAAAATTTAGATTTCTTTCCTTACTTTTCTGAAGTAATTTTAACGAAGACATATATAGATATGTTCGACTATCATTCTTCAGTAGTGGGTGGAGTATTCTTACTCCACATCAAAAAGCAATCTGAATTAGATTGCAGCTCGCATGAAAGTTAGTCTTTCAACCTCGAGCAACTTTTGGCTTATACACGTTCTAAAAAAGCAGTCTGAATTAGACTGCCACTCGCATGAAAGCCAGTCTTTCAACCTCGAGTTCTTTTGGCATTACACATTTTGGCAATATGATTTGGATACTTTCTAAAGTCTTAAAACACAACGCGAAATATTCTTTTGGCCAAGTTTGAAATGCTTTCTTTTTGTTTCAAAGTTGCTTTTCTATTTGGAATTCATCTTGATTCTTGTTGATGTTGAACTGTTGTACATTTGTAAATAAAGTATTCGAAATGTTTGAATCGTTATGTTCAGCCATATACTGATATCAGGTATCCTGCATACGAATCAGGGGCGAAGTATCTGCCACTACACTGCCCAGGAGGTCAAATCTGGTCGATCACTGACCCCTTCCTGTTACAATATGTATGTTTGTTCAAGATGTATATTGTCACTTTATCTGTTATATGCCCTTGGCCCTTAATTGGGCGTAAATTGTACATTTTCTTTATTAAAGTATTATTATAATATGTCTTCAGGAACAAAATAAATGTAAAGGGACGAACTTGGTTGTAAAAATATCTTGTCAAAGAACCCAATATGCACCAAAAAATAATGATAATAACATATAAGGGACCGACCATTTAACCTGAAGGGGGGAGTTATGGTTTTTTTTTCTGGACAGAAATTTTTTTTCGCGCTTCGCGCGAAACAAATTATTTATTTTTTGCACGCGTACCAACAAAATATTTTTTTTTCAAAATTAACATTATTTTTTTGGACAGAAAGCCTCATTCAGAAAATTTTTTTTCATCATTTTGGCTGCCAAAATATTTTTTTCACATAAAATCAGATCCAAAATATTTTTTTAGAAAAAAACCATAGCCCCCCCCCCCCCCTTCAAGTTAAATGGTCGGTCCCTAAATGATAAGCACAACAATGACGTCTCCATGAACTATTACTGTAATAAAGCAAAACTACTACAGTTTTACATGATCACAAAAAAACTTACTTTATTTTTTTTCAAAATCAGAGGTTCTGAAGTATCCTTTCAAATGAAAATTGATCAACTATTCCATAACAAATACGTCTTGTTAAAGTGTGGCATAATATAATAACATTTTAATAAATACCAATTTCTCTTCAGTCTATATGTCTTATTTAATATAATAAACTCTTGCAAGTCAAAAAGTTAATTTTATCATAGTAGATTTGTTCATTTTACATGAAAGCCTTGAATAGAAACGCTTTTGTTCTATATTGATTACAAACTAACATATCCCCGGTATGTTTATTAAGGTCAATAACCGATGGACTGACTAAACCATCAGAATCAGTAAGCAATATTTTACTTGTTTGACCGTCACGTGATATGATTGTTACGTTATTAGAAGCATGTCCTACAACAAATACGTTCTGATTGTTGTCTACAGTTAGACCAGATGGACGTTGTACAGAATCGTCCTTGAATTTCCAGATTTGTTTACCAGACATATCACAGCATGTTACTGTATCATAATCAGAGTAGTATATCCTGTCTGTTGTAGTTGTCACAAAAAACACGGAATTAACTTTGATGTTTATAGTTTTCCTATTTTCCCTGACAAGTCAATGACAACTATACCACGACCGTAAACAATAACCTTGGTAAGACAATCCCCAGGTGTTGTTGCCTAAATTCCCTTTCTTTTCTACTGTTGTATGCTGTATGTTTAGAATCTCAATGTAACATTTATTCCAATAGGATACTGCTACATGGTTGTTACATCGTACGGTTCACTAGAGACAGGGATGTCACGGACATGTATTCCATGCTGATTGTACTGCATTAATTGATTCCTACCATGGTCGTTAATAATTAACAGGTGACCGTATGGTAAGATTGTACATCCTGTAATTGATATGAAATTTTGTTCCATTTTGATTTCAAATGTTTGTTTTAGTTTGACTCCGATTTCACTTACATTTTTGGTGACAGGATGTACTTGTATTTGTGCTTGAACTATCTTTGGTTGTAACAATGGCACACTGTCTTTGTCACTTCAACGTGAATTTTCCCAAATGTTTTAACATCAGTCAGAAGAGATTTAAGAACTTGAACAATCTCAACATTTACATTGTACTTTTCAATGACATTTTGTTTCAACGTAGATTTTAAGCATTCATGTACTTCTCTATTTATCTTACGGGTTCCAATAAAGATATGTAAATCGGATGCCAGATTTTTCATCTCTGTTGTCTGGTTTTTTAAACAGGTTGGGGGAAAACCCCAATTGGGGTATATACCCCAATTGAGGTATTATATCCCAATTGGGGTATCTGGTCAGTTTTATATAGATTATTTTTTCTCAATTCAATGGCGCGTAAGGAAAAATTATACATGAGAAACTTCGTGATTGCTGTCATCAAATGACATATCGCCATCTACTTGATGATGCTGCATTTCACCAGCAGGGGAATTTTAAGGACGTAAAATCATATATTTGATTCTGTCATAATCAAAGATCATCGCAATTGTAACTGGGTATAATATTAAGGCAAGAGAAACGGGGAGTGTGTGAAAATATAATTTAGTTGAACTGAAGTTTAGTTTGTAAAAATAAGCAAAGATATTGAACTTTCAAACACTATTGTTACAGACTACTTTCAGAGTATTTTTAAGACATGGACAAAGAGAGAAAACTCTGAAAGAAATCAAATGACATGTTTATTTGAATATTTCTCCCTTCTTAATTTCTTTGATAATCAAAAATATTTACCTTAATCTATCACAGTTTGCTTTATTCGAATATACAAAGAATTTTCTTTCAGATAAGCAGCATAGAACGATAGTTAGCTCCTCGAATCTTATGTTATCTCTAAATCAGAATCACTGTATTGTAAAATCATAAATTGATCTGCAGAAAATTTGCATTATTCTTTTGACAACAGAAGTATATCACCCGAAAGCTCTTACCCTATATAGATTTATAATTATTATGTATGATGATGCGCCATTCAACCCCAAAAATATAATTAACAAATAACTGGTAATATACCCCAATTGGGGTTTTCCCCCAACCTGTTAAACGTTTCATTGATTTTTCTAATTCTTCCATACGCTTTTAAATTTCGCTTTGTTTTGATCTATGCTTCGTTAGCTTTGTGTTCAACTCTGAAATCAAGTTTTGTTCCATCTCATCTAAACGATGGTTAATTTTAGTTCGCACCTCTCTAATGTCTTCTTTAATTTTCTTCTCTTCTTGATTTAGGTGTTCTGGGCTTGTATTTTGAATTATTGTTTGGATATTTTGTAGACCGACTGTAATGGTTTCCTCTAATTCGGTTAAAGCGGTCGATGATTTAGCATTTTTTGCTGAATCTTCCAGAGGAATAATGTCCTCACAAGATTTATGGTGAGAGAGGACACAAGATAAACAAAGTGGTACATCATGTGTTTTACAATACGAATCAAGCATCTTTTCGTGCACTTCACATGTTTGTTGAACATAAATACTGGAAAGCTTTACGTAGTCTTTGATTCCTATAAGTTTATGGTCCCTTAAATTCTTTGTACCTTTATGAATTTTCTCGCAGTCTTTACAAAAACCTTCTTCACAATTGGTACACCACTTGTGTGCAGCTTTATTGATGTCATTATATACACATGGACCACATGAAACGTTAGATGTTGCCATAATGAACCTGTAGTGAATACCAAAATAACCATTTCAAATGAGAATAACCTTGTTATAAATAAACGATAGAAGGATATGGAGTAAATATACATGAGACAGTCTCTACAAATACGTGATAAAACCAATCAATGGTACAACGCTTTTTTGTTGTTCTTCATCTTGAAGTCACCATGAGGTTTTCAACAATGAGCATTGATAAACCTCATTGTAAGTTCAAGACGACCCTAGCACCGGTTTGAGAGGAATTTATTGCTGGATGTCGAGCAACGCTACATCAATGTTTCTTGTACATCATAGATGAATTATATATATCCTAGCAAACGTAGTAACATTGAGAATACAATTATATCACCCAAGCCGCCAAAATTAAATTATCAGTCTCTAGTCCCGTCGAAAAAAATTATTCTGATTTTGACCCACCGGACTAAACCAAACTAGAACACGTTATTCTGACCTTGACATAAGAGTCTACACAAAATGACACATATTTTCTGACTGGGAACGGTTTTATCTACAATGTTGTGTGATGCATGGTTTACCAAATACATTAGATATGACTTGCGTTGGTGGGGACGAACTACAAATCACACTTTCCATATAGTAAAGCATTCTGAATGCCGTTACAATTAAGAAACATGGTTATACGAAATGCCGTGATGATAGCAATTTAAAATTTGTTAAGAAATAGATGTCTAACAAGGTGAATACGAAGTCGCACCATAGCGATATTGATCCAAAAGTTGTCATAACATAAATGTGATAATTCCCTACTGGTTGTCATAGCATGAGTGTGATTTGATATCCTATAGCAACATTGTCCCAAAGGTTGTCATAACATGAAGGTGATATGATGTCGTACTGTAGCAAAATTGGTACAAAGGTTGTCATAGCATGAGTGTGATCTGATGTCCGATAGCAATACTGCTCCAAAGGTTGTCATAATTGAGTGTGATTTGATGTTCTATAGCAATATTGTTCCAAAGGTTGACATAAAATGAATATAATATGATGTTGTACTATAGCACTACTAGTCCAAAAGTTGTCATAAAATGAAAGTGTAATATTGTTGTACAATAACAATGTTGCATAACATGAATATATGATGTCATACTATTGCAATATTGGTCCAAAAGTTGTCATAGCATGAATGTGATATGATGTACTATAGCAGTGTTGGTAAATGTGTAGTCATAGTCTGATGTTTTAATCCCTCGTGTTGATGGCATATTAAAATCACATCCACATACATTGTATACATATGTAATCGGGCTTCATCTGGCCGATATAATAAATGCAAAACACTATCTCAGGGTCTAATGGATTCTTTATTTTCAATGCTAGACATAGGAAAAAAATACCCTGTAATATATAACAATAACAATANACAACATGAATATTATACTTAATAACCAATCAGAACTCAGCTTTCAGTATTCACTCCTCTATAGAATCTTGGGTACACAAAAGGGGAAAACCAGTTCTATGTTTAGAAACTGTACCGTGCTACCAGTAAGCGAGCACACACGACATTTTTCTTCAAACGCCAATTTGTAATCCGTTGGAATCCTCCTTGGATTTTACAAAATGAAACAACCACAACGACGCAGAAAGCCTACCAAAAGAAGTTCAGACGACCAGGTAGCAAGAAAGCGTCAGAAAACAGTAGGCGAACAGCCGATGCGGGTCGAACCAAACAGAGCACAATCAATCCAGCCTTTGAATACAGATGTGATGCCTAGTACACAAACGGGTGGAAATTTACCACAGAATCCCCAATCAAGTGATCATTAGAGGCAAGTTGATCCAATCAGACATGTTCAAGCAGAAATCATTTATCAGCGCCCAAACAATCGCTGGTAGCGATCAACAAAATAGCCAGCAAATTCAGGCATTCTACACGCAGGTACGTTGCTTTCATTTTCAAACAGGCAACAAACAACGGGCACCTTGGTTCAAAGTGCAGAATCAAATGGATTCTCCACGGGTATGAGTAGCTCTAATGTTAACAATTGGTTAGGGGGGAATGTTGTAGTAGCTGGCGGACTGCAAATACATAACTTACCGGCATACACTTCTAGTATGTTTGACCCAGTCGGAGCACACATTCCTTTAAAAATTAAGGACAAAATATGGGCTGGGGAATACATTGAATTCAGTCTTTTGTTGAAATCCGCTAAGGAATTGGTATATGATCCCCAATTAAATGGAGAACTAGCGGTAAAGGGGGGCCAACTTGCCGTAGTTCAGCAAAAACCAACCTCTATAAAGATTATACACGCTTGGACGTCAGCTTATATGATCTTTATGGGAATTATGTTGGAAAAGTGGCCAAACAAAGGCCAAGAATATCTGAAATATATGTATATTGTCTGTTTGGCGACTGAGAGGGGTATCGGTACAAGATGGGTATTATATGATGAACAGTTTCGGCTACGTAAAGTTAGGTCCCCGTTTTCGTCCTGGGGTGAGGTAGACATGGGGCTAGGGCTTCTTTATGTAGCTACACATGATAAAACTTATCCTATCTCATCTACAAATAGCTTCATAGCTAATAATTCCTTTCAGAGAAAGGGCCCCCTTTCGGCGACAAATAGGGGCCCTCAAAAATCGCGCACATGCTGGGGATTCAATAAGGGAAACTGTCAGTTCGGCAAAACATGCAAATTCGCTCATAAGTGTTCAAACTGCTTCGGTCCCCATTCAGTCGTCAACTGCAGAGCATAAAAACGTAACACATTATTCACAATTATATTCCGTAGCTAAATCTCCCATTTGTGTCCGTGAGGTTGAAAAATCACTATTACAATACCCAGAAAAAACAATTGCTAAAGAGTTGGTTCACGGTTTAACTTATGGATTTCCTTTACAATATTCAGGGTCACGATTACCTTTGAAGGCAAAAAATTCTCGTTCCGTTTCTCAGATGCCTAATTTAGTTCAACAAAAAATTGTCAAGGAACTCAGCATGGGACGAATGGAAGGCCCGTTCACTAATCCACCTTTTCCTACATTTCGTGTTTCACCTATCGGTTTGGTGCCAAAAAAGGGTGGTGATTTTCGTATGATACATAATTTAACACACCCCATACACGATTCTGTAAACGATTTTATTGACAGGGAATTTTGTTCTGTTAGGTATGCAAGCATTAATGATGCAGTGAAATTAGTAAAACGTATAGGCCGAAATGGTAAACTGGCCAAAACGGATGTAAAAAGTGCATTTCGTTTACTTCGAGTTTCTCCGGTGGATTTTGATCAGTTAGGCTTTTGTTTTGAAGGTAAGTATTATTTCGACAAGTGTATTCCTTTTGGTGCTTCTATTAGCTGCGCTCTGTTCGAAAAGTTTTCCACTGCTCTGCACTGGTACACGGAATTTCGCATCGGTAACCAGAACATTATTCACTACTTGGACAATTTTTTATTTGGGGGTGAAGCAGGCACGACACAATGTGACCAAACACTTGGAACGTTCAGGGATATTTGTAAATCATGGGGAGTTCCTTTGGCCGAAGAGAAAACAGAAGTTGAAGTTCTTGTATTTTTGGGGGTCGAGTTTGATACAGAGAAGCTGGAATTGGGGCTCCCTTTGGAGAAGCTTGTCGAAATAAAAACTCGTTTAGAAAATTGTATTACTTTAAAAAAGATTACTCTGCGTGAACTTCAATCCTTGATTGGTTTGTTGAACTTTGCATATCAAGTAGTTGCTCCGGGAAGAGCTTTTTGTAGAAGATTAATCGACGCGACATGCAACGTTCACAAACCACATCATAAGGTAAGAGTTTCTAATACAATGAAAGAAGACCTCAAAGTTTGGATTTCATTTTTAGCCCAATATAATGGTGTTACTGTAATGTTAGATAGCTTATGGGCTTCAAATGAGACGATTGATTTATTAACTGATAGCGCAGGTGGAAGTAACAGGGGTTTTGGTATTCATTTTCAAGGGAAGTGGGCACAAGCTTGTTGGCCAGAAAATTGGGCACGGAACGGCATTTTGTCTGATATTACATTTTTAGAGCTATTTCCTATCGTTATAGCTATTCATATTTGGGGTTCATGCTTAAAAAATAAGAAAATTATCTTTAATACCGACAACCAGGTTGTTGTTGCCTTCATAAATAAAAAATCGTCTAAGTCCAAAAGAGTAATAGCCCTTGTACGAAGTCTTGTCCTTGCCACTCTTACATATAATATTATGATAAAATCTGAACATATACAAGGTAAATTCAATGTCATAGCTGATTCATTGTCTCGTTGTGATTGGCAGTGTTTCAGGAAGTTGTGTCCAACAGCAGATCAACAGCCTGCAGAGATTCCAGACCACCTGTGGAAACTTTGGACACCGAAATAAGTCTACTTTTACAATCATCGTTGGCTGCTAATACCTGGAAAACATACAATTCAGCACTAGAGTCTTTTAAAAAGTTTAAAATTTCATACAACCTGCCTGATCAATGGCCTGTAGCCCTTCATGACATTATCAAATATATAGCATACCTTTCCTATACTAAGATTTCGGCCTCTACCGTTGCAACGTATATTTCCGGCTTAAGTCACATACATAAGCTATATAACTTTGAGGATAATACTAAATCCTTTTTCGTATTAAAGCTTTTAGAAGGATTTAAAAGAAAAATCCAAGAAAACCAGATTTGAGACTGCCGATTTCTTTCAATACTTTATTAAAAATTGTTGAATCGTTACCTCATATTTGCCAATCAAATTACGAAGCTAAATTGTTTGCCTCCGCTTTTAGTTTGGCCTTTTTTGGTTTACTGCGAGTAGGGGAATGTACAGCAGAAACTAAATTTAATCCAGGAGCTCATGTAATCGGTTATCATGACATTTCCCTGCACAATAACGCGGGTGTAGAAGAAAGAAATACACTTAAAAATCCGTAGTTCTAAAACTGATCAAACCTCCGAATCTACAACATTTATTCTTTGTCAGCAGTCTAATCCATCAATTTGTCCAGTACCGGTTTTGACTTTACCCTGGATTGACCCAGTGACAGTGTGACGGGCGCTGTGCACAGAGCAGGACATGCTTACCCTTCCGGAGCACCTGATGTCACTCTTGTTTTTTGAGAGTTCACACTTCGCGGATTTGACAGTACCGGTTTTGACTTTACCCTGGATTGACCCAGTGACAGTGTGACGAGTGCTGTGCACAGAGCAGGACATGCTTACCCTTCCGGAGCACCTGATGTCACTCTTGTTTTTTGAGAGTTCACACTGTTAGTGCTTTAGTTCTTTGTGTTGTATATGTATGTGTTTGTGTGTTTTGTGGTCATGTGGTGTCTTTGGTCTTTCGTCTTTTGGTGTTCTTGCTTTTGCCTTGTCTCTGGACTTTGATTTGTGTAATTTTGTGCTTTGTTCCTTCGGTATTCTACTGTCGTTGTTTTGTCCAGTCAGGCTTATGAAAATATATCTCGACTTAAGGGGAAAAATAGCTAGACCACAGTTATATGTACATTTTGATGGATCGCTAATCACGTTATCAATTTAGCTCTGTATTGCATAAAAGTTTGTAGTTTTGTGAAGTACCGGGTCATTTCAAACCACATTCTTTTAGAATAGGGGTTGCTACTGAAGCTAAGCGTCTAGGTGTAACAGACGACACAATTAAGCAATGGGTGCGTTGGAGTTCTAACGCGTATTTGAAATATATAAGATTAAATTTTTAAACTATGTCAATATGATTATTTTCTTACACAGGTCGACGTTCTATTTGGTTTATTGGATCATCAATTGTATACTGGACCAACAGAAATGCTAGCGGAAGACCTGGGGGTTTAAATCTTAACCTCCAACACATTGGTGGGTTCATTTCCTGGTTTGGGAAAAGAGGTATGAAATGGGGTGAATTCAGGTCAACGTTTGATCGGTTACTAGCTCCTCCGGACATTTTGCTTATTCAGTTGGGGTCTAATGATCTTGGAACGGAAACCAGTGTAAATTTAATTCATAATATTGAGATTGATTTATTGCGCCTTCACAGGTTATTTCCGCAAACCAAGATTATTTGGAGTGAAATTTTAAAACGTAGATATTGGCATACTGCTATCTCTGGCAAAGCAGTTGAAAAATCAAGAAAACGAGTCATTTAGCGGTTAGAAATATAATTGTTAGCATACAAGGTTTTGCTATAAGGCACCAAAATATTGACTCAAAAGAAATTAGTTTATATAGATATGACGGAACTCATTTGTCAGATGATGGTTTGCGCATTTATCTCAATACAATCCAAGGTTCTGAAAACAGCTGGTCCGCATGTGTTTCCACCTATTGTTTAAAGTCCGGAGGATTGCGTTGTTAGGGTTTCTCTGGCGCTGAGTGTGTATAGACACCCTCATATGGCGGGATCTGGCAAGAAGACAATGGGTCATGATCTCCTTATGGTACGTTCGCTCATATTTTGGTATATTATCTTCCGATACCGCAAGGCATTAGGTTTTGGTCATCTCTCGTTTTTACCGGAGATGCCGGTTCTTTAACTGGTACCAGTTTAGAACTTGGTTTCGACTCCTTTGCAAACTCAGAGGGTCATCTTTTAATGTGGGCTTGCGTATCGGTGGTCGTGACCTTTATTTCTCTATTGGGGTACATAGGGGATTTTTGCTTTCATTGTTACCAATGAAGCGCAAGTTTGCCACGACATTGTTCAAGCTTTCGGTGACTTGTTTCTTCTTGCCAGTCCTCCCGTCGAAATTTAACTGTGGCCGTAATCATTCCAATCAAGTATTTATTACGTTTCATATTAAATCAATGAATCTTTTATTAATTGTGTTTTTCATATTACGATAAACAGCTTTAATAAACGTGAAGGAATATTTTTTGTTGATTTGTAAATGATTTTAGAATTTCCGGAGATTTGGTTTTCCGTATGTCGTTTTACATTTACTCTCGCCAAATTCACATGTTTTGCTAGTAAGCGAGCACACACTACATTTTTCTTCAAACCCCGCCCACCAACCCCCACGTCAGCCAATGTATAACAATTAATAGAATTAAAACCAAACAATAACAATTATGACCTTCAATCATCTTTGAATTACCATCAAGTATATACACCACATAAACGGTTCAGACTGCTGTGCCATGATTACTATTACAGTTGTACTGGTTCTACACTATAAATTATCTCAAATGCCTAAAATGTTGACTGTATTATCAGTTGGAAATAAATCGATACTAATTAAGAATGTCTATTAAAACAATGGTTCCAAATTAGAATCACCAAAAACAAGTCAGCCTGCAACTGATTCAATCAATGAGAAACAATCTAACAAATTATAGGACAATTTGGTGTTGTCAATCTATATTAACTGGTTAAAAAAACAAATGTCAAATATTGACAGGTTGGTGTACGGGCCCTATATTCCACTCTCACTGGTGTTACGCTTATAACGTTGCAAAACAACAAGAATTTTAATACCCTATCATTTAATGTAAGTGAGAATTAAATTTGTCATTTTGTTACATGTACAAAATTAAAAAAAATATATAAACAAAATTCTTCTTTTTTTTACATTTGCCATTTTGTTCATTTGTACATGTACAAAATTTAAAAAAAAACATATAAACAAAATTCTGCTTTTTTATACGCCCGTCTTTGACGGGACGTATTATGGTATACCGGTATCCGTCCGTCCGTCCGTCCGTCCACACGTCGTACTCTAACTAGAGAACGCTCTGAACATTTTTCTTGAAACTTTGCAGGATTGTTGGGTATGACGGAAGAAAGCTCCCTATCGTTTTATTTTGTCGTCGGATTTTTCGTTCCAGAGTTATGGGACTTTGATAATTTGAAAAAAGCTTGAAATTGCAATTTTCGTCCACATGTCGTACTCTAACTAGAGAACGCTCTGAACATTTTTCTTGAAACTTTGCAGGATTGTTGGATATGACGGAAGAAAGCCCCCTATCGTTTTATTTTGTCGTCGGATTTTTCGTTCCAGAGTTATGGGACTTTGATTATTTGAAAAAAGCTTGAAATTGCAATTTTCGTCCACATGTCGTACTCTAACTAGAGAATGCTGTGATCATTTTTCTTGAAACTTTGCAGGATTGTTAGGTATGACAAGAGAAAGCTCCCTATCCTTTTATTTTGTTGTTGGATTTTTTGTTACAGATTTATAGGACTTTGATTATTTCAAAAAAGCTTGAAATTGCAATTTTCGTCCACATGTCGTACTCTAACTAGACAGCACTTTGATAATTTTTCTTGAAACTTTGCAGGATTGTTGGGTATGACGAGAGGAAGCTCCCTATCGTTTTATTTTGTCGATGGATTTTTCGTTCCACAGTTATAGTACTTTGATTATTTCAAAAAAGTATGAAATTGCAATTTCTGTCTACACATCGATATTCTTTTATTTTAAGACATCACTACCCGTAAAACAATATACATTTTTGACTGTTTAACATCAGATGAAATAATTGATATATATCGGAAGTCCCTTGTCATGTTTGTTCATATGGAGTTTTTAATTTCAATAATCATTTAAAGTGGGGACGGGCGTATCATGCGCTCTTGGCGCAGCTGTTTATTTAAATGTGCCATTTTGTTCATTTTTACATGTACAAAATTAAAAAATATATATATAAACAAAATTCTACTTTTTTAGCTCACCTGGCCTGAAGGCTATGTGAGCTATTGCCATCACTGGGCGTCCGTCGTCCGTCCGTCCGTCGTAAACTTTTTCAAAAATCTTCTCCTCTGAAACCGCTGGGCCAATTTTAACCAAACTTGGCCTGAATCATCACCAGGGTATCTAGATTCAAAATTGTGTTCAATTAGTCCGAGGATCAAACAACATCGCTGCCGTTACTAAAAATAGCACATAGGGGTAAATTGCTGTTTTTGGCAAATAACTCAAAAACCATTACAGATATCAAAAATTTGACATGGGAGTAAAAGTGATCAGCATGACAAGATCTACCTGCCCTGCAATTTTGAAGAAAATCCGAAAACCCGTCTTAGAGTAATTGCCCTTTTTCCATGAAAATTTCAAAATTTTGATATTCTTTATTTTTTATCGCAAAAACTATAACAGGTAGAGGTCAACTTGAAATTGCAAAAATGTTCAGCATATCAAGATCTACCCACCTTGAAATTTTGAAGAAAATCTGACTACCCATATAGGAGTTTTTACCCTTTATTGGTCAAATTTAAGAAATTTGATACTTTTTGTCATCAATTTAAAAAAATCTTCTCCTCAGAAGCCACTAGGCCAATTGTTACCAAACTTGACCTGAATCATCACCAGGGTAAACAGTTTCAAAATTTTGTTCGATTAGTCCGAAAACCAAGCAACATGGTTGCTGTTACTAAAAATAGAACAAAGGGGTAAATTGCATTTTAACAGAGTTCTTGAAAAGTAAAAATTTCTATCAGTCATTCGGACTGACAGCCTTTAGATTTTTATCAGTCCGGATGATTTCTTATCAGTCCGAATGTTTTTCATGAATAATAAACAGTTGGCGTAAAAACTAGTAATTTGTATTCTATTCTTTATTCAATATTGATTAATTGTATTCTATTTCTTTTTCAATTTCATTGTCTTGTTCATAATCTGACTCACTTTCATCCTCTTCTTCCTCATTACACTCTTGATCATAAACCATTACCTGTCTAAAAGTTTCATCCTCACTCTGCTCACACTCTGACTCACTATCCACCCCCATCTCACTTTCAATACCAGTTTCTTCCTCTGAATCTCCATCACTTTCTTTCTCACTTGCAGCCTCTTCTCTGTCTCTATCCTTATTCTCTTCAATCTCTCCATTACCTCCACTTGCACCCTCTATAATCTCAATCTCTCTCTCTCTCTATTACTCTCACTTTCACTCATTGTAGTTTGAACTGTTTCTTTCTTTTTAGGTTTTCTTTTGTAGTTACATCGTCTGTTCTGACCAGTGGGAGATACTTAAAAATATGTAACCATAGCTTTAATAAACTTTAATATCTCATGATAATTGTTTTCATTCATGTTGTAATCATATTGTAATGTTAATTTATGTTTAATTTATGTTTGTGTTGAAATCAATATGAGATGTTTATGTTTGTGTTGAAATCAATATGAGATGTTAAGCCATATTATTTTTTTGTTCTTTTTTATTTTGTTCTTAGAGCTGCTGAAGAGACATAATTTGTCGAAACGGCCATCCAGCTCATTTAAATTTATTAAAGTGGGAGTTCACATGATTTATTGTCTCCAGTGCAATTACTCCATATCTTTTTGTCAAATATATATTAGAATTTTAAAATGGATGACATGAAAATGACAATAAAACTTTTAAAGGAAATGTGTGAATCTTGCTATATTTCCCAAGCATTCTGCATTTACCAAGTTATAGTGTCATATTTTCCTCCATATCATATAATTTATAAGTATACCTTTTTAACTGATTGAAAACATACCATCCTTTTGTCAATCGCAGCTGTGGGGTCAAACTCAGCAATAGTTGGAGACTGCATTCTTATAACCATCATATCATTCATATGTTGCTCACTGATTCTGTGCCTTCTATCTGTCTTTATCAACTTCATCTGATTGAAGGCTGTTTCATTTTGAACAGATGTTGGTGGCAAGCTTCTAACAAGATCTATCATCCCTAGTACATTGTTCATACCTTTCTGTTCAAATGCTGTATTAACAGTCTCCCAAGAAAGATCAATAGCTGATTTACTGCTAAAGTTAAACCTGCAATAAATATATGATATTGAGTGAAAAGTTAATGCAATATTATTGCTTTAGCTTAAATTAAACTACACTGCAGTTTTTAAGTACTGATTACACACCTTTTGTAAATCATCCTCTTTAAAATCTGCCATTCTGTTTTAATTTCAGATACATCAATATTTTGTGCCTCTAAAGTGTCCTTGAATTTTCTTGACAAAATATCAACTTCCCTTACACCAAACTCTACAAATAGATAAAATTAAAAATTAACATTTGGATATAAATTATATGCTATTACGTATTAGTACTCTGTAAATAGGGATTCAAGTACCGGTATATATTTTTAAAACTTATGATTTGGATCTAAATGTACATGAATAATAAAGGGATATGATTTAATGTACATGAGACACTGTCCTAATAAATGCATGGTTCTGAATTACTGTGAATGTACTTTCTGCAGATGGCCATTTCAACAACTTATGTCTCTTCAGTGCAGATCAAATCAAGACTTTGGAAATCCAGAAATTAAATGATGTATAAAAGCTGAGAGAGAACAAATATCAAAAGGGACCTAAATAAAATGCCAAAATCAGCTAAGGACAGAGATTTGCACAAGGGAGATCATACTCCTTAATTTCAAACAAAATTTCGAAACTTTTGATATTACATGTATATGTATACATAATATATATTCTATTATATTGACTAGATATTGTTATACAGGAATACACATAATATATTCTAATCTATGGATCAAATTTAGCATAAATATTAGGTCTTTTAATTTGTTTATAATTTCTTAATTTCATTTACCATAATATTATATTCATGCTAACTTTGAAAATTGGTGCAAAAGAGACTGAGTGCAAGACAGAACAAGCAAACAAAAGGAATAATATACTAGTTAATTAGTCACTAGTGTTAGCAAGACAGAATACATGTAGCATACACCCAAAATTGGTGCAAAAGAGACTGAGTGCAAAACAGAACAAGAAAACAAAGGGAATAATATACTAGTTAATTAGTCACTAGTGTTAGCAAGACGGAATACGTAGCATACACTCAGTAGATAGAATAAGGAGAAGACTCCAAAGTTACCTGATTGGATATCCATGTCACTGAAAGATCAAAATTAGTAGACATAAAATCATGACATTGGAAAATTTCAATAGCAGTAAAGCCAGTTAAATAACAGTTGCTATTTTATCTTAAAAAATGGCAAAAGAGACATTTTCACTATTATATTATTTTAAACTATTAAAAATTAATACTTGTGTTTTTGTTGTCTGTTCATGATAGATATGAAAATAGATTACCATCTTTGCATTCATTTGGCCAATTCCTGAAGCTACTTATAACAGCTGATTTCATCCAGTCCTCAGGTGTACTAAACCTTCTTGAAATATGGTGCACTAGATTGTCAATAATACTGTCTCTTAGATTTGCCATGTCTAGTGTCTTGCCTTTTGCTTTTAATGAGTAACCAGATACACTCTTTGTCTTGATGATATCAATTAATCTACTACTGCAACATGCAAAATCAGAATTGTTATAAATTGATACATTGTAATAAATATTTTAAAATATTATAATATAAATATTTGATAAAATTTCAGTCAGAGTGAAATATAATTACCTGTCAGTTTTCTTGAACAGTTGTAGGATATCCTTTGTTGTGTCAATCATATCTAGTGCATCAGCTATTGTGGAATCCTCCCCTTGAAGAGCTAGTGACAAACGAGAAAGTGGTCCTATAAGATCCTACAATAAAAGTACATGTTACTTTAGTATGTATCTTAAAGTTGATTCAAATTACCTAACTGTACTTACTATCAGTTAAAACTTATCTTTCCAGAGCACCTGGTGCCATTTCATAAATAAGTATTTATTTTGGAGTTTCTCATGTTGCATTTTACTGTAGTTGATGATAATGTTTATGTGTATTTTCTGTTAAACTTAATTTGTTGTAATGTCCCATATTTATACCATTAGTAATTATACAGATTAAACTATTATAATGATTGTTACAAGAAATGATAATAAATTATACATACGATATCTGTAACAAGGCAGCAAATGATATAGTATTGAGATCCATTAGTAGCTTAGCTAAGCCTTCAGCTTTAGAATTTTTGTGCGACTGATTTTGAAGATGACTTATGAATGCTGGATATGTCCGAAAAAGGGTGTCAAGAGCTTTCTTGATGTGTGGCATCCATCTACTACCAGATACACGGTGTGGCAATGTTCCTTGTATTTTCAATACCTAAAAAAGACACAAGTCGGACTATGTCTATGACATTACAGAATATTCAGTGTTGCTGTATAATTTGGAACAATAAGCATTTCTGAATAAAAAATGAGGAATATTTCAAGGGACAAAAAGGGCTGCCTTTAACTGGCTTGGGCTATGACAATTTGCATTTGAATGAGTTGTTTCTTAATACATTAGATCTTGTTGTGATTTATCATTACTTAATAATAACTAGAAGCTCACTAATATATACCCCCACTCCCCCATTTGATTCCAAAAATTATGTCGCAAAGACTGTGTTAAAGTTTTATTATAATCTATTCAGTGATTCAGAAGGAGTAGCAGATAAGAGATGTGTACTCACTTGTAATGTAATGGCTAAGTCCAAGTTTTTCTATGGAAAACCCCAAAAATCAATCAAATCAAATTCTGAAATAGGAGGTGCACATCTACATTATTTCACAAAGACTGTGTTAAAGTTTCATGAAAATCTATTTATTGGTTTAGGAGGAGTAGCGGATAAGAGATGGGTACCCTCAGGTGTTACGGACGGAAGGACAGACGGACGGACGGATGGACACCCCCATCACTATATACCCCCCACTTTTCAAGTGGGGTATAATAAAAGCATAGCATTGACATTGTATTTAAATACACCTCATTTTTTGTGTACTTGCTCCATATATATCTCTTCAATATTTACTTTTTTTAGCTCGCCGGGACGAATGTCCGGAGAGCTATTGTCATACCCCCGGCGTCGGCGTCGGCGTCGTCGGCGTCGGCGTCAGCAAAACTTTAACCTGGCTTGTGGAATGGAGACCTGAAGAGCTAGGATGTTGATATTTGGTATGTGGCTTCCTTCTGGTACCATATTTGTAGACATTTTGACCTTGACCTTGCCCCTAGGGGAAGTTTTGAAAAACTTTAACCTTGCCTCTAGAAGGTATGCTTTTAGTGGTAGGGTGTTTATATTTGGTATGTAACTTCCTTATGATGAGAGCTTTCTAGTGGTACCATATTTGTAGACATTTTGACCTTGACCTTGCCCTGAGGGGAATATTTAAAAAACTTTAACCTTGCCTCTAGAATGTAGTCTTTTAGTGGTAGGGTGTTTATATTTGGTATGTAACTTCCTTATGATGAGAGATTTCTAATGGTACCATAATTGTAGACATTTTGACCTTGACCTTGCCCTGAGGGCAATTTGTGAAAAACTTTAACATAGCATATAGAAGGTAGGCTTTTAGTGGTAGGGTGTTTATATTTGGTATGTAACTTCCTTATGATGAGAGCTTTCTAGTGGTACCATATTTGTAGACATTTTGACATTGACCTTGCCCTGAGGGAAATTTTTGAAAAACTTTAACCTTGCCTCTAGAAGGTAGGCTTTTAGTGGTAGGGTGTTTATATTTGGCATGTAACTTCCTTATGATGAGAGCTTTTTAGTGGTACCATATTTGAAGACATTTTGACCTTGACCTTGCCCTGAGGGGAATTTTTAAAAAAACTTTAACCTTGCCTCTAGAAGGTAGGCTTTTAGTATTAGGGTGTTCATATTTGGTATGTAACTTCCTTATGATGAGAGCTTTATGATGGTACCATATTTGTAGAAATTTTGACATTGCCCTTGCCCTGAGGGCAATTTTTTAAAAACTTTAATCTTGCTTCTAGAATTAAGTTGTTTAGTGGTAGGGTGTTTATATTTGGTATGTGACTTTCTTGTGATAAGAATTTTCTGATGGTACCTTTCAAATTTGTTGTGCATCGAGGTCACACTAATCCCCGGCGAGCTATGTTGTCTTCTGACAACTCTTGTTAAACTTAACTTCAAGATGAAGAGCAACAATAAAATAACTCATTTTGACGTTAGTTTTTACCATATAATATTTATTGGACTTTGTCTAGTACATTTATTCCATATCCCTTTATTATTCTTGGGAAAACAATAAATAAATAAATATCTTACAGTCATTGTTTCTTTTAAACTCTTTCTCTGTTTAGGACTGTTTTTATAGAAATAAAACAGACCTAGCAGCAGAGTTGACAGCCCCTGGTAAGGTTTATTATTCTTAAAGACATCACGGAACGAAAGCTCCAGACGATGGCATAAACAATGTACAACGACAACTTCTGGATAGACTTCTTTCAGTCGAGACACTAAACCACTCTTACATCCCATCATATTTGATGCCCCGTCACAGCCAAAGCCAACAAATTTTGACATATGATTCATCAGAAAATTTTCTGAAAGCTTATCATTAACAAATGAAAAAACATCTTCGGATCCAGTAGATTTAAGTTCTCCGATGCACATGAATCTCGCTGTGATTTTCCCTTTAATACAAGTTCTTATAAAGATGGTCTCTTGCTCTTTTGAGCTGTCATCTGTACTCCCGTCCATTGTAAGTGAAAAAAATTTCATATCTGATAAAATGATTTTAATTTTATCCTTTTCAGTAGTGGAAATATATTCCATGAAAGTTGTAGCTGCTGTTGTATTGTCATATGTCTCACAGTGATCTATGCCCTTAGCTCTATCCAACTCATTCAACCAGGTTATGTCTGATACAGGTCTATCATGCTTAATCAAAGCATGTACATTTCTAAACTTCAATTCCAAGTCATGTCTGACCCCTTCTTTTATGGTTTTTAAGCTTTTGTGAGCCACTGTTTCATATGTCTCTGCCTTTTTTATGGATTCTGTTTAAGTAACTGCGTCAATATATGAGCGAGATTTTTCATGGTCCACGATAGTGCTTAACTTATGATTCTTGGACCCACCTATAAACAAATGTTTTTTTTGAAGTTGAGCTCGGTGGGCCATGGATCTTGTCTAAGTTGTCAGAATAGTAGCCGGTACAGACGGAGCACGTCATACCCATTTCTTTATTATTATGAAGCCAGGACCGATTTTTTGTCCATGAATCTAGAAAAACACGCTTTTTATTTGCTTCATAGTCAACTGCTGGTAATGGAATCTTTCTTTTCACGCCCGGTTTAGCCGAGGCATGAAATTGAATCGGCCAAGCCATTGACCTTGGCTTGTCGTGTTTATTATTCATTCAGAGAAACTTCCGGTCATTGTAACACGGGAACCAAACTCCGCGGAGCGGAAAAAAAATGCGGATTTTACAAAACAATACGAGAATTTTCTATCGTACATCTGGGCCGACGTACGAGCAAATTTTATCGGACATTTGAGATTTTTATCGGCCAAACCGACAAAAATTGACACTTTTCAAGAACTCTGTCATTTTTTGCAAATAACTCGAAAACCGTTACAGATATCAAAAATCTGATTGAATGAAAATTATCAGCATGTTAAGATCTACCCGCTCTGCAATTTTAAAGAAAATCTAAAAACTAGTGTTGGAGTTATTGCCCTTTTTCCATGAAATTTTCTAAATTTTAATATATTTTTTTTTATTTTAAAAAGTGTAACAGATAGATGTCAAGTGTAAATTGCAAAAAAATTCAGCATATCGAGATCTTCCCACCCTGAAATTTTAACGAAAATCCAAAAATCTTTGTAGGAGTTGTTGCCCTTTTTCATGGAATTTTCAAATTTTCATATTTTGTCGTCTTTTATATCCATTACTAGAGAAGATGAAGGTTAAGTGTAAATTGATTAAAATGTTTGCCATGCTATGGCAACTTGTAAACTGGTGTAAAAAATTGTTCGTTGACCGCCATTTTCAAAATGACCGCCAAAAAAGGCGGGAAAATTCAACATTGTCCGATTTCAATAAAATTTGGTGTCCAAATAGATATTGATGTTGCAACTTCAAAACCGGTGTTGAAAATTGTTCATTGACCAAAAAGGTGGGAAAATTCAACATTGTCCGATTTCAATGAAATTTGGTTTCCAAGTGGATATTGATGTTGCGATTTCAAAACAGATACTGAAAATTGTTCGTTGACCGCCATTTTCAAAATGGCCGCCAAAAAAGGCGGGAAAATTCAACATTGTCCAATGGTTTCCTAATAGGTTTTGTTGTCACAAATTCAAACCAATGTTAAAAATTGTTCGTTGACCGCCATTTTCAAAATGGCTTCCACAAAAGGCGGGAAAATTAAACATTGTCCAATTTCAATGGAATTTGGTTTCCAAATGGGTATTGATGTCGCAAATTCAAACCAATGTTAAAAATTGTTCGTTCACCGCCATTTCAAAATGGCTGCCAAAAAGGCGGGAAAATTCGACATTGTCCGATTTCAATGAAATTTGGTTTCCAAGTGGATATTGTTGTTGTGAATTCAAAACTGATGTTAAGAATTGTTCGCTGACTGCCATTTTAAAATGGCTGCCAAAAAGGCGGGAAAATTCAACATTGTCTGATTTCAATGAAATTTGGTGCCCAAGTAGATATTGATGTTGCGACTTCAAAAGTCGTGTTGAAAATTGTTTGTTGACCGCCATTTTCAAAATGGCCGCCAAAAGGCGGGAAAATTCAACATTTTCCTACTTCTATGAAATTTGCTTTCCAAATAAATATTGATGTGGTAACTTAAAAATATAGTTTTGAAAATTGTTGTAAGTTGACCGCCATTTACAAAATTATGTCTCAACTTCAAAATTGGTGTTGAAAGTGGTCATAAGCAAGTACATTTTTGTAAAAAAAAAAGCGCAACAAAGAAATATAGTAAAACAAGATCAGACTTAAAAATACAGGTCAAGATATTGGAGGTGTTTGAGCAAACAAAGTTTGAGAGACTTAAGTTCAACTGTATAACTTAAAATGTTAGCTTCATTGTGGCAACTGAAAGCCAGGTGAGCAATACAGGCTCCTGAGAGCCTCTAGTTTACATTTGCCATTTTGTTCATTTGTACATGTACAAATTTTAAAAAAAGATATTTTACTTCCGCTTCGAAAAATAAATTTCTGTACGGCTCACCTCGGCCATCGTAATAACCTGTTGGAGAAAAGGAGAAATTGTTCCAACGACGGCCTACGACTTAAGTGTAATGTAAGTTATATTTACTGAATAGAGTACGTATTTATATATAATCTTCCGTAAATAATGATTGTCCTCACTTGTCAAAATGAAATAAAACAGTGCATTAAAATGCAACTTAAAAGGAGAATGAATTTTTGGGATTTTATTTTATGGGGAGCAATCATGCTGTTGCATGTCAAAATGTAAGAGGTATGGCTACTTTCTCGAGAGTTTATTTCCTTCAAGATACCAATTTTGCAAATGTATTAAAACCTTTCAAAAACTTTTTATCATGTCATTTGTTATATACACTATCATACCTAAATCTTTCATACTTTTGAAAAAAATTCAGCCAGTGGGCTTGCCACTTGAATGCAGTTTTGACAGATTCTGAAAATATTAAGGTGGAACGGTGGTCTTAAAACTGTTAGATAAAATTTTCTGAAATTTGTATGACGCAACGTTTGTTATTAGAACATACAAAAAATAAAATAAAAATTTGGATTCACCGCCCATATAAGAATGAAATCCGTCATGTAAAAATCAGCTATTTTAGTTAAAATGAGGACATTAGCGAATTTAGAAAAAAAGAATATATTCTAATTACATCAGATAGAATTTTTCAGCAAAAGATTTGATGTAAATGGAAATAACATCATAAATGACTCTATAAGTGAGATTGAAGGATCTAGCATCTTAAATTTTATGAACTGTTCCGGAAGAGGTCTCATAGGAGTATCAAAACAAGTCTGCGAGGAGAGGAGCACAATTCCTGTCCATTGGTATACCAACTTGCTGTTGATAAATAGCACCTAAAAATGATACAAATATCTAACAATAATACTGCACACCTGTTTTTTTTATCGTAGCATACTTTCCCCTTTAAATTTGGCTTGATAAAAACATTGATAACAAAATGCAACAAATATTTTTGAATAGGCAAAGGCCTTTTGAATGACAATTTGATTCGAGATTTTAGTTTGTTATGAGGAAGCTTGTACAAAGTGTAGAAACATCAAATGTTTTGAGAGAAAGTATTCAAGAAAATGAATGGGATTTGAGATTTTCCAATTAAAGATCCTGCGAATTTTTGAGTATCCACGGTGATTTATTTCTATTCTGACATTGATAGTCTCACAGTATGCTTGATGCCTGTCTTTGACTGCAGACACAATTTTAGTTAGTTCCATAGACAGTTCAGTAGTTGAACAAGATGAGGGTCAAGCAATATATCTTTCCTTGTATGGATAATTGTGTAATTATTTAAAGTAATGTTTTACTGCTTATGTAGGAGAAAACATAAAAGTTAGGTAAATATTAATTTTATTACTTTGAAGTAAACCTACCCGAGACCAACGATATTGTATCTTCAGCAGACTCTGATACTGTTAAATTTAAGTTTTGCCTTCGTAAGTGATTCTTGTGCACCGATTGTCATTATTAATGTTAGAATACTAAAGTGATTACAAAATAAAGGTTTTTTTTCGAAATTTTACATTGGTTGTGCTTGAGGGTAAGAAAATTTACACGTATCATGGAATTTTGGTTGGTTTCACTTAGGGTTAGAAAATGACTTTTACCAATCAGATACCAAAGAGACCTTTAAAAAACACATATGGCCCACTAACTGTGTGAAGGATGCTTTAAACAGAATAGGGCATGTTTACCCTTCCAGAACGCCGAATGTCAATAGATTTATGTGAGTTCACGCCGTGAGTGCCGTGGTTTTGAATGTTGTGTATTTTTGTCTGCATTTTGTTGCTATTTAGCGTCGTTCTTTTTCTGTTTTCTTAGATTCTTATAATTACCAATCCTTTGATCCTGAGGTATTCTGCTGCCGTTGTTTGCAAATGTAATAAATATGGGACAAAATAATTTCTTCTTTAAAGAATATCTATAATTTTGGACAGATCCATTCACCAAAAATTTCGACCAGTTCTTTAAAACATAAACAGAAATGATTTAGTACACAAAGATATTTATTTATTTTTGCACTGTATTTTTGTAAACATATTTAATGTAGAAATTGTATCTGAAAAAAAACAGAAAATTTCACAGTATCTAAACAATTTCAAAACACAAGATTTCGGTATTATCTTTGTGAACAACTAGAAGTGTTTTTCCATCAAAGCTGCAATGAATGCGTGATGGTTTTGATAGTCCATCATTTGCGGTCAAAATGTCGGCGATTATTGATCCAGTTTCTGACAGTAAGGACACTGTATTGTTTTGAGTTGAGGATACAATCATCTGCCCGTTCGGATTTACCGTGAAACCGTTAATTTCCCTATTACATTTCATAGAAATTGTCCTCTCTTGTGTTCCATCTAGTGTTCTACATATAATATAGTTGGATTCTACATAATACAATCGAGGTATCGAGTTTATACATAGATACTTTGACCCTTTCGAACCAAAGCTTACTACTTTTTCTCCAGTTTTTCGGAAAACTCCAATATTTGCCCTGTCACTTGCAATTAAAAGTTGTTGACTTCTGTTCATGGAAATGCTGTCTACATGTTCAAAAGAGATATACGTTTGATTCAAAGGATTCCCATATTGATCCAAAAATTGAACAGTATTTGCATTTGAATAAGCAACAACAATTGTTCCCAAATCACCTTCAGCAATTGCAGTTGGTAAATACCCTGTACTATGTCCACAATCGACTTGAGGCATTTGCTCTAATTCATAATTTTCATTTTTTAAATACCCATAATTACGTGCATACTGGGGCATCCATTTGAGAACGTTTTTTCCTTTAACGTCATAATAACATAGCGTGTGTTTTTTGTCTAAAATAACTGTTAGTTGTTCACTACTAAAGAAACAGTCAATTATAGAATATCTAGTATTTATTGTACACTTTAATTTTAGTTTCACAGTAGGCACAGTCACTAGTTCTATCATGTTGGGTCTTATCTCACACTTAACGCACGCTTCAGTTTCGATCAACTTAGTAAGTTTTTCAAAGTCATGATTACATCTAAAGACAAATTTGTAATCCAAGGAGTTTTCAAATATCTGTGAAACAGTTTTCTTGTGCAGTTCATGCTTGGTTTTAAGATTCTTTATTTCCAACATTAATTGAACTTGGCTCGCTTTTTGCAAACTTAAATTTAACACTTTCTTTTCTTTTTCAACTTTTGTCGATAAATTTTCCAATACAATTATATTAGTTTCTACGGCATCCTTCTTTTCATTTGAAATTTTGATCAGTTTATCCTTCAAATTTTGCTTTACGTTTTCGATCCTAACTTGGAGTTTTGCGAAGTAAGAATCTATGTCTCTGATACCAGTATCGCACTGTGTAGTAATGCTTTCTTCATACTGTTTATTTTGTGCCATCAGAACAACCACATCTTTCTCAATATCACCTAATGTTTGTTGGACGTTTTTGGCGATATCAGATGACATAAAGCTTTGTGAAGCGTGGTCAAGCGTTACAACTTCGTTACATCTGCGATGCTTCACTGAAACACATAACGAACAGCATGGGACGTCATGGTCAACACAAAAAAGTTTAAGTTCTTCCCGTTCGTGTACTGGACAATCGTTCTTGGAGAAATAAAGTGACTTCTCCAACTCTGATATGTCGGAAATCAATACGATCTTATGCCTTGATGTAAATTTGTTACCTTTATGATACTGGTGGCAATTGTCACATAATGCATCACTACATTCCACGCATACAAACAAAGCTGTTGTCGATGTACCAAGTCTTTCACAGGACATACATTGATTTTTTTCTCGTTCATTTTTTTGTTTCTCCATGAAACTTACTTCAAGAAAATTCGACTGAAATCCTTGTTCTATAATCAAATGTAGAAAACCAGTCCGAGCTGACACATTCAAAAGTTTTTATATCTTAAATCCGACTCAATAAAAGATAATATACAATTTTCGCAAAAGTATGTAAAAAGGTAGATATATATCCGCATAAAAGGTTTCAAGACATATTCAACAAACTGTAATATCCATTGAGTTTCATGCGTCGGCCATTTTCACTTTCCTGTAATTTATGCGCTTAACGCACTGCGGTCGATGTTCAGATGTAAAATAGAATAGGGGTCATCTCAAAATTGGATATCAAATATTCCTCATGCAAGTCTGGTGTGTAATCCTAGAAAATATGACAAGAAATGTTTTAAATGAATCACAGTAATAAAATACGAAAGATAAACAGGATGTTTTTGAACATTAATGCAAAAAAGGACGAAAAAAAAAAAAAAACAAAACAAAACAAAAGAGTAAAGTTAGCTTACAATACTATGAATTGGTATCCAATAAGAGAGTAAGCTGATAACTAATTAATTATTATAAATACAACTTTGAAATAAAAATGAATGGAATTTCCCAGTTTAACTGCCAAAGCTATTGAAATTGTTCAAGATGTTTCATGTTTCTTGGGAGAAGATCTTTGAATACATTTCAAATAGAGTCATATTTAAATCTTGTAATTTTGGATAAGGTACGAACATAAAAATCACAAATTTTGAAAAGGGTCACCAAGGGACTAATATGATACAATATAACTGAAATTCAAACCGTTTAAGAAGAAATTTATAATGCATAGAGTCTCTGCAAAACTATGTCACCAACTTTATAAGAGTTTATGACAAAAGAACCATAAGAAGGTTCACGTTTAAATATGCAACTACATCTTTCCTATCTGTGCTGATGCTCATTTAAAACATTTTGGCATATGCAGAAATAATTAATCGATTTTGGAATATGAGGTATATGTAAATGCAAAAATATAATTAAAACATTCGTAAAATAGATTTGAATATATTGTAAATTGAATTCCGTATATGTATATACGTCAATCGAATTTTGTTATACATTTACAAAAACAGGAAAACAGCAAACACCTACAATGGCCAGGAACTACAATCACATGCCACAATTTACAAGCAAACTGCACCAGAAAAACAATAATAAAAACAAGAGACAAACATAAATAACTAGGAACTCGGGATAGTCGGACTTGGTACCGGCACCAGCAAAAGCCAGTGGTAGGGTTAAACCGGTTTATGGGTACCCAAACCTCCCCTTTCTCTATCCCGTTTCCCTATAGTATCATCAACACGCGAATAAAACCCAATACAGGTAGACTACTAACTCAAAGACCACTATCTTGGAACAGAAAAAGCATAAGACAAAACGTAATTTTGAAAGAAGGGTCAAAGAGTGCTCGCCGCTAAATTGCCGGCTAGCTCAAGCAATCTAGTCTGCTGGTAAAACACTGTCGCACTACGGAAGAAAAATCAAACTCAAAACTTCCCGAAGTGTTTGGTAAAGAGTCTTCATGTATTTCAGCAGACATCGGCAGTATCAGTGAGAGGCCAGTATATATGTAAAGTCTTCAGGTCACTGGAATCCAAAGCTAATTTAACGGATTTGTTCAGAATATCTCGTCGATATCCACTATTACGTAAAGAATGTAAGTTACGTCCCAGTTTTTCTGGATTATTAATCAGTTTTTGACATTTTTTAACAACATTTCCATAAAATCGAGGATGAGAAATGCCCTTTGTTATTAGCTGTTTCCGATTCACGTCATATCTAGATATCAAATGTTCATATCTTCTGTAAAACTTCTTAAAAGTATTTAATAATTTATGAAATCTGTAACCTTGTTGTAAAAGTTTGGATGTGAGAGTAAGGTTACGCTCATTAAAATCATCAAGGGTGGAACAAATGCGAGCGAATCGTACAGGTTGGGTATATACACCCCGTAGGATGGAGCTAGGGGAACGTCGCCGTCAAGAAAGGGGAAATTAGTAATTGTAAAATCAAAATCATCCCTTTTATCATAAACTTTAGTTTTTATTTTACCAGAGACAATGGTGATACTTAGATCCAGAAAAAGGCAGTATTTAGAATCATTGTTTGCCTTATTTAGTTTCTGTTGTTGTGGGTAAATGGTGTCAACATAAGCCAAAAGCTGGGGATTGTCAATAGTAAGGATATCGTCAATATACCTGCTATTATCATTGAAAATAGAAATAAGTTTATCACTATTTGGTACAGTTCCATTTTGTAGTTTTTTCATGAATTCCCGTTCGTAACAGAACAGAAAAGGGTCTGCAATGAGAGGTGCACAATTAGTACCCATGGGGATTCCAATGACCTGATGATAAACAATGGTGCCGAAACGAAAATAAATGTTGTCTAGCAAGAGATTCAGTGCCTTAATCATATCATCACATGTCCAGGAGCAATAATTGTTGTAAGAGATATTGGAGAAGAATCCTTGCGTTTTGTTGCAGCAAATAAACTGAAGACCCGAAAATTTAAAAGACCATTTAATAAGTTCACCCAATTTAGATTTAATCAAATTATGCGGAAGGGTTGTATAAAGTGTAGAAAAATCATAACTGTCAATAGATGAAACTGGTCTATCCATAGATTGTAATTTATCTAAAACTTCAATAGAATTTTTTACACTCCAAAAGTAATTTACACCAGAGTTTTGATATGTTTTCTCACAAAAGTTTTTGACTAACTCCTTTATACAAGTGAGTGCACTGGTTAAATTGATGGACAAATTTGTGGTAGAACAATTACTTGAAGCCGAAATGAAACGATGTTTGTAGGGATTTTTGTGAAGTTTAGGAATCCAGTACATAGTAGGTAGGGTGTTATCTTTAGGTGGAACTTTGAGTGTTTCTGTATCCTTGTAATGTTGTGTGGTGAGCGTTTTCTCGTCATAATTTGTACGTTCAAAAGTGCTAGACTTTGCCAATTCGTTTTTTTGGACATCGATATAGTATTTTTTTTCAGATGATGGCAACGTTGTTTGAAGCTTTGTCGACAGGTGCAAACACATATTTCTCACCAAGTTCTTTCAGTTTGGACTTAATTCTGTTAACAGACAGTACAGTTTAGTTCTATTCCGCACCATAAATACATTATATTGATGAAAATCACACTTTCTTAATCAGATCAAACAATTGTTTGTGCAACATTTATTTTGTAAAGGTACAGAATTTGTCAGATTGATTATCTAATTTATATAAATTGTAAAAGTTCTTATAAAGATCACAGACATGTTTACTATGTTTCTACCGGTGCATCTGATCTCACCCAAGGTTTTTTTTTATTCGGTCCGTGTTGTTCATTTTTGTATGTGTGTATGTTTTTTTCTGTATCTTTGTTTTTCCGATGTTGCCTTTGTCCTTGGATTGTTTGTGAAAGTGAAACTGAATGGATGTGTTTGTGATATTTTTTGTTTGTGATATTTTATACATAATGCACTGAACTTGTAAATATTTAACATGGGTGTGGTTTGTTTCCATTGATTTATCCACTTTTTTACCCTTTTGGGGCCATTTAGGGCTTGATATATGGTGTGAGGTTCCTCACTGTGTTGAAGACCGTACGGTGACCCCTAGATGCTTTGTTTAGGGTCGTTTTATCTCGATAATTATGGGATGTTGTCTCCTTTACATTTACCCCATTTCATATCTTTTTCATATGTATATTTGACACTCTTGATCTATGGAACCAGTGCCTATACCCTTGTGACAATTTCATCTTGAGCATATTACGGATGTAGTACAATTATTGATCATGTAATAAAATTCAACACAAGATTGTGATGATGTCATGGATGTGTTTGCTGGATAATTTTAATCTTTTAATGTATTGAACGGAATTATAATTTACCTGGTACCTTCCACTCATAATTACAATCAATTCTGTCACGGGAAAATCTCAAAAGGTGTCTTAAATTCCATGATTCTACCTTAAGGTTACAATAAACCAAATAATTGCTTTTGGAACGCATCTAGCTTTTTAACACAACATTTCATTCAGAATAAAGCGGTAGATCATCTACAATTGGTTGATAATAAAATGAACTATTCAAAACTAAAACTGAATAATGTATAGTCAGTTCAAATATTACAATTTAGTTTTCGTTATTCTACCCCTGCCCATCATATGTGAAATTTGAATGCCTAGGGTGGGGATTTGAAAAATATCGTTTTTTGAATATCACCTCTTTTGAGCCTCAAATTAAACCCAGAAAAGCCATGGGAACCCCCATTTTTTATTTTAATATAAGAAAGGTCTTTATATGTAGTTTTCATTTTCTGGACATCCGAGCATAAAATTAACCTACATCTATTTTTAGAATTTTGATGAAAAGGGGAACCCCCATACGGAAATAACATTATAAAGTATTTGGTTTATTGTAACCTATATTGAAACAAGTTTTGTTAGAAATCCTGTTCTAAATGGTTCTAAACTATGAATATTTTTATGAAATTACGATTTAGCCTTTAAAACTGTTTTAGAAATATTGAGCTTTCACAATTATAGTCTGTTTCTTGATCTAGAGAGATTTTTCCCCTAAAAAGGGGGGTGTGCTCCGAAAACCTTCCATATTTCTAACTACGCTTATGATATGTTCCTGTATGGGATAAATATTGATGCACCTTTTATCCAAATTCAAATTTTGTGACATCATTTGTCCAAAAACATTTTTCGTTACGGAAAAATGACATTTTTTTATTTTTAAATTTTACCGAAATAACGCCAAAATACCGCTTCCACAAAACACCCCCTGCTATCTTTTATTGACACATTCAGCCACAACTTTCTGCATAATCTCCATTAAGATGTTTGAGATTTTACTATTTGAAGGCGAACTAATGACTATGTATTGTCTTTTTTAACTTATAGTCTGTTTCAAAATTGCCCTTTTGGAACATGTTGGCATAGGTCTCTTTTCTTCTTCCAAATATGGACATGCTATTACGTAATTGATTATTCCAACCACCAACAGAGATGCCTTGTCATAAGCTGTAAACATCCAGAAAAAAAA